>VUQI01015771.1:3255-21736 GCA_015106735.1 Paratilapia polleni
AGGTTTTTTGTGGGTGGGATAAGTGAGAACAGTTTGAAAAATCACTTTCCACCAGATAATTTGCCTGCATTGTGTTAACATATGCTGCAATGTGTTTTCTTTGTGCATCTGAACGGAAGGATGGACACATTCATACAGAACTGCTAGTCGTTATTTTGATGATTGTAATGTTGTGCACATGTTGGTGTATGTGTAAAGGTCTGTGCAAAAATGATGCTTTTCATTTTGATTGTAAGTCCAACAACTGGCATTTTGCAGAAGTGTGTGTGTGTGTGTGTGTGTGTGTGTGTGTGTGTGTGTGTGTGCGTGCCAGTATCACCCTGCTTCCCCAGACAATATAATGCCAGTCATGATAACAATCTCAGTCTGCATTAGGGTTGGACGATATAGCATCTAAATTATGTCACGATATTTCAAGGAATTTTTCGATAATGATATTTATGACTGTATATAAAAAAAAACCCACAATACTGAACAGCATTTTATTGGTGATTGCAGCTTGCAGGCAGCAGCATTTATTAGTGCAAACAAAATGAAGGGAATTTTCCATCCTTCTTTTCCAAAGAGCTGCTGTCACTGATGACAGACCACCTAATTCAAAGTGTGAATCTATTGAAACAAGGTGCCAGCAGCAGCAGCATTATAGTGCAATAGTAGTGACGCAGCATTTTGTATAGTCAGACACCATAAGTCACATGTAAGCACAAAAGTAGCGCAAGTAGTGTTTTCCCTGGAAATTGTATGTAAAAGTATAACATGACTGCTTAACACTTTAGTTTAACAGTAACTAAAGTATCTTAACCTTGTAATTCTCCAGAAGCCTGCAGAATATTGTCACATAATAAAATTGAAAGTGAAAAATATTTTCTACCTGGGATCTTGTATCTTGGGTCGAGCTTTTAAACCAGCTGCTTAAAGCCCTCCTTTTCCACCATGTGACTGTTTCAATAATCTCCATCCACCGTTTGCTCTTCCTGTCATGTGGAGCGCAACTAGCGAGTGCTCCAGCGATGTTCGGTTGAGTCATTTGTTTACTTTTGGGTTGTTGCCTCAAGTGGTGAAACAAGTTTGTTGTTAGCACCCCTAGCAGGAACAGTTTTCTTGCATATTTTGCAAAGTATTGTGCTTTGGTGGAGGTCTGACCTCTATAAGCCAAACCATTTCCATACTACTGAAGTAGCTCCCTTTTTTACTAAGTCGTCATCGGAGGCTGACACACTGCTCTCGCTTGCAGACATGTTTGGGCTTATGTCATTGTGCTCACTAGGGAATGTAAATGCATGGCGTCACTATGTCATTAATATTGCAAGATACTTTTTTATCCTGTAAAAATTTATACCAGTGTTATCATGGACGGTATGATATGGCACAGCCCTAGTCTGCGTGTTTCTAATATCTAGAAACGTACCTGCAAATGCATAATCTCTAGGCAATGGACAGGATTTTTAGTAGTGTTCTGGTTTCTGTTTGTAGTTCATTTGCAGTCCAGGTTCTATTGACCAGTCATGTTTCACCAGACTATGATTGCATGCAGTAAACTATATGTGTGGAGAGCAAAACAGGGAGGGCATCTGGTGATATGCAACCTTAAAACCATTGGCTATTGGCTGATGTTTTGGATTTGTTAAAAGCATTGGCAGATAGAAAACAAATTCTTGGCCCAGTTATCTGTTGGCTACAGAAGCCCCCAGAAGCTCACTTTGCCAGTAAGCAGAAAGCAAACTAGCCTGTGGATTCCCACAACGTCTTAACCCATCAAAAGGAAATGAAGCACCACCTTATTGTGCTATTCAGGATTATACAACCATGTAAACTCAGCTGTTAATATTGCCCAGTCCAAGTTTCAGTTCCTGTTAGTGCATGCTTTTAGAAGTTCAAACAAAACCAAACACAATGAAACCAAACACCAAAAAAAGTCCAATTTCCCAACACTAAGCTGTAAACATTAACATTCAGGTTTTGTTTAGCAACTTCCAAAATTCACATTGTGTATTTTTCTGGATTTATCTGGTGGCAAAAATGAGTGTTGTTGATATCTTTGACATATCATGAAGCACAGCCTGTTTTATTTGCTTACTCTGTAGCTAACAATCCAAATAGAGCAGGATTTTGATAAAAGCTGTTTGATTACTAATTTATGGATCTATTAGTCTCTAAATAACTAACTTGGTGCCATTAAGTCAGCAAACAGTAATCTGCCCTTCAGCTAGTGGCAGCTAGTGGCATCTTCATACAGTTAGGTCCAAAAGTATCTTTGTTTTGCCTCTGTACACCACCACAATTTATAGGAAATGAAGCAGGCAAGAAATCATTGAGCTGAAGTTTGTCTTATTGCAAATTCAGAAGACTGGTGTCAAAGGAGTTTTAGTCACTCTGGAAGTGCCCTACTTCATGTTTTCTGTTTGAAATCATAGGATGAAAAGACAGCCAAATACAAATATGATGCTGTAGTTAAAGAGTCTCGCTCACTAGGGAGCAGCTGGAGTACTGTAAATCTTAGCAGCACCAGAAGCCACAAGAGCTGTGACCACATGGTCCACCCAACCTACAGCTCCGGAGGGGTTTTCCAAGTACAGTATCTTGTTCATGATGACCTGATGTTCATCAGGATCAGAGTGGTGGAACGATAAATACTAGTACATCTATGACTAAAAATGACAGGTTGCTGTTTCACACAGATACAAGAGTTGCAAATATAATTAATTTTCATGTCTGGTCTGGCAAAATGGTTAATTTTTTTATATCCTGGTTTGCCACTAGTTCATGACACATGAAGACTATGTAATCAGATTGACAACATGACATTGGACAACTTGTCTTGGAGGCTTTATCTGGAAGACGTGACTGGACCTGTCAGGCTGTGTCAGACCACCAGCTGTGGGGCCCTGGCTGACATCCAGTGTGACACCACCCGTGGTGTTTTGTCATCTCTGCTCCCTGAACAGAGAAAGTAAGTGTGGCAGACAGGTATTTTCACAACACATGAGCCTCAAAATTGCAGTGGTCGATGTGGGAAAGAAGCCCAGCAATTTGAGATTGAGACTGCTTAGTTAGGTGTTGGAGGTTTTAAGACGATTGGCCAGTTCTCACTAGATCTGAGATGTTGTTAAAGTGTCATTTAAGCTGCAACCCACTGCTAAAACCCACAGGACGTCCTAACTGTATCAGGTAAAAATAAAGGGAGCTCATTAATTGTTCCTTAAAAGCAGCAAAGAAAAAAAATCCTTGATAAATGTAATGTGTTGCTATAGCAAAATTCTTACTCAAGAAAGAAAAAGCTTTGTTGTTTCAAATTTTTGCTGGACAAAGGACATTGTGTACTTACTTGAGAGTATCTCTGAGGAATTTCCTACCCAGTGGGAAAGCTAAAGTAAACATTCTTGAATGTCATGAGTCAGGAAATGACCTTGAATTAAAAACAGTTCACTAAAATCAAGCAAAAAAAAATGTGTTGCCATGGTCATTGAGGAGATTTTTAATTTAACTTGCACTGCTCTTATGCTAGTGTTAACTGCAGTGATTAACACTTTATTCTGACATTTAAAAATAATCCTCAGGCTGCTTGGGGCCAACTGCTTTGTAAAAACAACCCTGGTGCTGGATGCAAAACAAAAATCAGGTTGGCAGTGCATCACGCTGCTTTCCACTCTGCTCTTTCTGTTTGGTACTCCTCTAGCAGAGAGGGCACTTGAGGTCAGTTTGTAAATCCCTTCTTTCCTTTGCCATACCAGGGTAGACATAAACCACTTTTACCTAAAACCATGTCAAAAGGGCTTCCTTTTTTACTTTTCTCACAGAAACTGAAAACTAATACTTTATTGCAGCATAGGGGAAGACCTGACAGATTGTGTCTTATATGTTTCATTATTAATGTCCTGTGTTTTTTGTGTGTTTTTGTACCAGTCCTAGACTCTTGAAATAGCTTTGTAAGAGAAGTGAGGGGATTAAAACTGCTGCGAGTCTCATCATCCACGGTTGTCAGCGGCTTCATTCATAAACACAATATCTGCAAATCCAATAGTGACCCTGGGACATAATTACTCTGCTTCTTTATAGAGGTACCTCTGTCTCTCTCTGTTTCTCCCTGTTTTTTCTACATCTCGTTCTCTTGGGTTATTATTAATGCAATTCAAGAACATTTCCAACGTCACAGTTATTGCTCTGGTGTGCATTTTGTCAAATTTCCATGTGCACACCCAGGAGCTGCAACTCTAGTTCTGCCAGGAGAGAGTACCGTGATAATCCATTTCTTTTTTCCCCCTGTTGTACTGATAGAAATTTTAAGTTAATTCCAGAAGTTCTAACATGCACACACACACACACACACACAAAACAAACAACAAAACACATGGGATCCTCTCATTCACTTGGGCCTCGTCTTTATTTAAGACTTTGCAATTCAGTATTGGGATTAGCTTTAAACTATTTCACCACAGATTACCGAATATCCATCCATCCATTTTCTTAACCGCTTATCCATTTCAGAGTTGCGGAAGGTCTGGTGCCTATCCCAGCTATCATAGGGCAAGAGGCGCTGTACAACCCTGGACAGGTTGCCAGTCTGTCGCAGGTCTAACACAGAGAAACAGACATTTACACACACACACACATTCACACTTATGGCTAATTTAGAATCACCAATTAACCTAACAAGCATGTCTTTGGACTGTGGGAGGAAGCCGGAGAGAAACCATGCTGGTGCGGGAAGAACGTGGAAACTCCACACAGAAAGGCCCCGTATTCTTGCTGGGAGGTGACCGTGCCGCCGTGTCAGCATTGTCTCACATATTTAGTCTATGAATGCGGTGTTCACACAGTATTACCTAAAGCAGACCAAATGCAGGATTGACTCTGATGATGAAGTTTTGTCTGGTGAAAATGATGAAGACCCAATGTTTCTTTGACCTTTTATTTGTATTTCTATTTGTAGTTTGTTTTTTGTGAGCTACATTTCTTAGAAAGCTGGCTAATGCTAACAAGTGTTGAGCAAAAGCGCTCAACTAAATCATTTCTGACTAATCATTTTTAAATTTCAGAGTGAACAAGGAAAACTACAAAAGCACTGAGAATTCAAATTAAATACAGTTTAACAGTCTGTTATGTGTATCCCTATACGCCCCAACGCTGTGTGTTATCGGCATTTGTTTCCTGCAGTGCACAAACTCTTCAATACCTGTCTGACTCTACAAGTTGGATGGGTGTTGGTTATTGTACTTTTAGATAATCACATTCCTTATCTCATAACATTTTGCCTGCTGTGTAAGTTATAGTGGTGCATAATAGGATAAGCATACCTGGAGACTATTTTCATACCTAAAAGTCTCAGAGTGGCAAGATGCATTTGTGTAACACCACAAATAAGCTTCTGTATCATTGTGGACATACTGCGGTCAGTGAGTGTGAAATGAACAGTTTAATACCCCTTTTTGCCACTGTTTCATAATTGCTGGTATTCAGTTTATGTGTCTTAGGAGATTCACATTATTAGCAAGTAAGTGAGGTTGCACTAAAACTGGATTCAATTTTCAGCAAAAGAAAAACTCATCACGCGTCGTGCTGCCCCATGTTCTCAGGAACTGCCATTCTTTTATGCTGACTTTTTGTGAGATGGGAATCTTTTGTATAGTTTGTTGGTCAGAAAAATACCCACATATTATACATACCAAAGCGTAAAGGTAGCATCATTATAATCAATGTTTACATGTTCTTGACATTAAAAAAAATGTATTCATATACCTATATTAATATAGTACATTTAAAAAGAAAGTTCTGCAGTATTTTCTGCCAAGAAGGGTGGTCTAAAGAGCCTTTACATGCTTCTCAGCATATTTACTCTGACCTCAGTCACATCCTCTGACAAGGTATAGAGTCAGACTTGACTTTTGATCAGGAATAAATGAAATGATGCTTAGTTTAGTAGTGCAATTTGGACATAATGGCACATAATGTTCTTCTTGCATATTCAGATTGACTCCCCCAGCTGCTGACTTTCAGCACATACACATTATATCTTATAAGGTGCCTCTGAGTTTAATGAGGTAAAGTGGATGATGGAGGCACAAGTGCTACACTCTATACCAAAATCTGAAATAAAACCAGTCACCGTCTTTATTAGTTATCAGATATTACCAGAAATGGATTAAGGCAAGTCTGTGTAACTTTTGTGAATCCGAGGCAACAGTAGCCTAAGTGGTAATAATAGGATTCTGGTGCATTGAACTTAGGCTCAGAGCTTGAGCAGTGAGGGTAGCTGGGACATAGCCTGTAGTGCAAGAAATATGTAATCATTGCCTTAATGCAAAGTAGTAAATAAGTGCCTATGCCAACAGTGTACGAAATGTTTGAAGTGGCATTTCACCCCCAAATCACATTTACAGATTTCTCCTCTAACGTGGATTACTGTTCATACATCTGTTTTGGTGTGAGTGGCTTATCTTGAAAGTGATCGAGCACCACAGGGCTTGATTATATTCAAGATAAAACAGGCATTTCAACTCCAGATAGAAACAAGACATTTCTGAAAAATCATGACCCAGTTGCTCAAAAAAATCCACAAAACTGGTGATCACTTTAATGACAATATATTTTCTTTCTGCTGTCTATAGTCCACAACTAGCTAACTAGCTAACACTACAGCTCAGCTGAGGATGGACACCATTAACATTTACATTATGTCATGCATGAGCTTCTCATCACAGGTAGATGCACACTTCCTTCAGTAAAGTGATGGGTTTTCCTTTTATAGGAAGATAAAGATGGGCAAATTAACAGACACTGGACAGAGGAAAATAAGTCTTTTTATTTCTCATAAAGGCGGCCAGATTTATTGATTCTTTCATTAGCACAACAGTTTTCAGCTTTTGAACATAATTAGAAAAAGGTTTTTCTAATGATCAGTAAGCCTTTTTATACAATAAACTTGCATTAGGTAACACAATGTGCCATTTGAACAATGCAGTATTGATGCTGAAAATGGGCCCCTGCACTCTACATAGATATTCCATTAAAAATCATAAATGATTCATGATTGACTACTTTAATCAGGAATTTTCATTTACAATCATTTATGATCAATTTCATGATATTTTAAAAGAAAACAATTGTTCTGTTGTTTCTGAAACAAAAATCTGCTAATGGAGGAGACCCGGGTGGATGTTGTAGGTCTTTGTTTTCCATTTTGATCTTTCTTTTGACTTTTCACCTTAAATACATCTTTATTGTTGTAACCACGTTAACCGGGTCAATAAAAACAACTTATTGTTTTTCATTCTAACCCATGAATCTTGCAAACTTAGTTGTTTCTAAACCTGACCAAACTTTTACTGTAGCATTAGCAAATTTTTATGGTGTTCAGCAGTGATTTTTAACACTTTATTTGTGGCATATCTCCTGCTACTGCGATTCTCCTGTGGGTCCTGTCAGAGGGTAAAAAAAAACCTTCCAGCAGTTACTCCTTGGCTAATATATTTGATTTTCACATTATTATTATTTCACAGCAAGTTAAATAGCAAAGACTCAACGAGGTGACAGAGTCCAAGGACCACTGACAGAGCTACGGGGTTTGCTGAGATAACACATTTGAATGACAACACTCAGAGCTGCACTTGATGTGCAACTTGTCAGAGTACAAAGAAAGACAAGATGACCCAAGAACAAAACAGCATCACTGTTGCAGTTCAAAACAGTGGCCTGGTACAGTGCAAGAAATGAACTTTCCAGCTGTAATGAAAAACAGTCCAGAGGAAAGATACAGCTCACCACTAGTCAAACACACCACTTCTGTGAAGCATGAAGGTGGCAGTCTCATGCTGTGGGTGTTTTTTTTTTTTTTTTTTTTTTCTGTGCAGAGGGACAGAGGACTTGTGAGGATAAATGCAGCCAAATGTGAAGCCTTATGTTGTGTTGTTTCCCCAGCAGAAGGGATATACAGCCCATTCACTCAGGAGAAGCGATGCTTATGAATTCAAAGTCCCTCTGATTAAAAGTTGATGAGTTCTTGGCTTAGACTTAATTCAGTGCTAATGCCCAATTATGGGCAATAACCGTGTAATTGGTCTTCCCTCTGACTTGGCCAGTGTTTATGCTGGTGACTGCCAGGGAGTTTGCCATTGTGTGGTGGAAGATACTGTAGTGCCCTAGTAGCTGATTAAGGTAAACAATAGACATCCTGATTAGTACATAGTTATAATTAGTGTAAAGTTTTGGGCCTATTTGAATTAATAATCTAAATTAGGATGGATGATTTGAGGTGATAAAAGGTGAAATTTGTGATTAGAAAAGAGGTGGACCTTAAATGAAAACATAGAAAGAAGAGATGTAAAAATAAAAATGCCTGCGACTGCACCTATGCTAAACTGAAATCAAATCACAGCTCTTTCATATCACTGCAATGGCTTCAGGACAGGAGAGTGACCGCCCTTGTATGACCCAGTAGAAGCCAGCTCTTAAATCCCTTTGGAAAATCTGTTGAAAGACCTCAGTATAGCTGCTCAGAGACCTTTCACATTCAGCCTGACTGAACTGGACTAACTGCTCTGAAAAACTGGAGAAAATCCAAATTCAGACGTTTCAGGGTGAAGGAGTCATTACTACGAAAATTAGCAGTGACTTAGATTATTGGAAAAGTAATTTGGATGTGATGGCCTGTCTGGGAAACAGTTCAAATCACCATATTCCTTTCTGAGATTATGCTGCAACACCATAAACTGTGCAGAAAGTCAAACTGACATTAAATGAACTGTGTATCTTCTCGGCTTAGCAGGCTATGCCAAAATTTATTGCGCGCTACACTGGCAAAAAAAAAAATGCTCAGATGGGCTTCACTTGTACCTAAGTCTTAATAGAAATTGGTTGAAAGTGTGGGATTGCAGAAATGGAAAAGGGACACAGCACCAGGCCATATCTCTCCTCCAGCCAAATGAAAACTCAGAGCGATGCGTCAATCACAGGACTAGTCACAGTGACAGAGTCAGTGAGTGAGAGAGTCCAACAGCCAAAAGAGCCACCTGCCTGTAGGCATTTCACCTTGTCAAGGTCAAGGCTGTTAATACTGAGTGACTTGACTTTAAAACCCTGTAACGGGGTTGTTACAGTAAAGAATAGCTGCAGAAGAGAGGGGGAGGCCCCTAAAGTTGATGGTTAGCACGTTGTCTCGACACTTTCTCTGAATGGGGAAACATGTTTTCATTTGGTAGGACACACAGTTTTACTAAACGCACCCTACACACACACACACACACACATACGTTTTCACTTGTTTTTGTCAATTAGCATGACACTCAGTCCTCACTCACATTCAGTCCCTGAAGACCAAGTCCACCATTAAACATTCCCAAAAACCACTCCTTAATCTTAACATTTAAATGTGCTTTCATCTGTTTGTGCACAAATAGGTCCCAATACTAGCTGTGTGACTAGATTGTATCCCCACAGTGTAATTACTACAAGTGTTACACACAAGTGTGTTTGTGCCCTAAGGCTGCTCTCATCAGTTTTAAATATGAAGAACTGATCAAGTGTTTTGTAGTAAAGTGAAGGGGGTCACTTTTAACCCAACTCTGAAAAACAGTTGTCATCAGACTCTGTTGTAGTTTCTTTTATCTTTCTGTTTTGAATGGAGCCCCGAGTCGAGGGTTTGGTTTACTCTCAACGCTTTCATCAACCTTGTGTCTAGCTACGACAGCAAACAATTTAGCAATCCACACTATCTGTACGCTATCCTGTCCAGCACTGAAAGGTAGACAGACAAAGTTAGCTGCCAGCTGGTGAACATAGTGGAGCATTAAGCCGCTAAAGAGCCAGAGGAGTGGGTGGAGGCTGAAACATGGCTAAAGGGAGGGTGAATATTCATACGTTTATCACATAAACATAGCTCCTGATGAATGCTAACGGTGTGTGCTGGAAACTGTTTGCTAACATGTATGTTGGTCACAAAAGCATTATATTGATGTTTGTTTTGCATGATCTTTTTTTTCTTTTTTTTATTGGTTAGGGAATGAATTGTAGTGGGAAATGCTGTTGAATTGTACCCGAACTGAACCCTCACTGACCAACATGAAGAAGACAAGATAATAGAAACACTGGAAAATATAACACAGTACAGTTCAAGAACACCACAAACCGCAGCCTACAAAATACTATGTGAGTGAATCTATACTTTTCTAGTAAATTTTAACAAAAACTCTGCCTTATAACCACCACAAGTGGAGGATTTTTGCAGAACTGTTAAATTAGACCATTAAAAAAACCTGACAACTGATTGTAATTGTGATAACGTTTTATTTGTACAATTTTGTCAGTGTTGTATAAAACACAACACTGACATATAATCAGCTCATAATATGACTTCATAAGGTTAATGTGGCTAACAAATATGTTAGCTGGTTAGGCAACTGAGTGTACACAACCAAATCCACATACTTACTTACATTATGGAACGCTACGTCTAATCCTCTTGGCTAAATATGGTTCCAACCTAAAGGTCAAAAAATGTAGAGGTACCCCATGGAGTTTTTCATTACTTATATCAACATGGAACAGGGCTTTAATTGGGATTTGTTCATATATTGTGCACCACACACATTCTGCTGCACATGTACATAAACACTACTGCAGGAAAGACTCCACAGATACCTCTGGAAAAAAAAAAGGTTCTTTCCAAAAAACTGTCCTTACCTTCAAGGTCCTCACAAAGATAGATGAATAAGAGTACACACACACACACACACACACACACACACACACACAAAACCACACATACATATACAGTAAAGCTCTCTTGCAGCCGTGGGATCTTGTGACAACAGCAGGTGCACTTAATTCCTTATAGAGGACAGCTCAATGACAAATATAAAAGGACAGAACTTAATTAATAGCCACGTGTTTCCTGGCATGGTTTATCGGAGATAACAGTGCCACTGAGCACCATTGTGCTTCTAATGCTCAGGTGAGACTGACAGGTGTGTCTGCGGGTTGGGGGAGTGCGTCTGATACTAGCTGCACAAATGTCATTGCGAAAATGAAATTGCTTTGTGCACTGCAGTGATTGCAGTGATATACGACGCACCTTAGCTTCCACGTGACATGCAGGAAATGCATCTTATCATTTGTGACAAGGTGCTGATACATCTGCAAATCCAGGCTTGTCATTAGGCTGCGTAATATGGTGTGTACACATAAACATGGAACACATTCCACTGACACAAGTGGACGTTAGGGAAAATGCCATGTGGCTGGACCTTAGGGTCCTCCAACATTGTCATGTTGGATTCATTGATAAATAAAGCTAAAATGCAGAGGTGTAACTGAGTAAAGTTACAAAGCAGTGTGTACCTGCACACTCAAGTGAGCCTGTTTCTACAGAGTGTGATCAGATATTTACTCTGTGTCTTTTGCTCATCATTTGAAAGAGGTTAAGAATTATAGTCACTGTCTGTCAACACTCCTTGTGCGAAAGGGTGTTCTCTAACAAGATGTGTAGTTTTCCCATTAGTTCTGGAACAAAGAATGCACTTGCATGCCCTTGATTACTTCCCAGTCTGTTGATCAAGGGTGTCAAACGTATTTTAGTTCATGCACCATGAACACCTCCAAATGGTTCCCTTTCTTTTATTATAAAGCTCCCTGGCTTAACCATCTTACTTTGGTGTGGAATGATCATATATTCGTTTCAGACAACCACTCTCATGATGAGATCCATTTGTATTGACTTACATATTTCTTCCTGATGTAAAAATGTGATCTATATTGCAAAATTATGCCCTCATTGTTTGCAATTTTGAGACTCTGCAAAGCCATCCAGTGGGACAGATTGGGTCCTTTGGCAGGCTGGTTGTAGCCTGCGGACTGTATGTTTGTCATCCCCACTTTGGATCATGTTTGCCTTACATACACGTTGTGGAGTCCTTGCTGACAATTAGAAACATGCATTATTTAGCAACAGGGACCTCCCCCTCTTTCATTATTCACCAACATCAAAAGGTAACAGCTGAATGTAAGCTGATTTTCACACATGCCAAATCATCAAAGGAAACTACCAAATGTGTTTATGCATTCACACAAGCACACATGCACATACACATACATACAATACCAAATTTACAGATGCATTTCCTCTCAACATCCAGCCTTGAGGCACTTTCCCTCTAGTTTAAGTAACAAACTAGCGACAGAAATAAGTGGGTGTCTCTAAAGTATTGTGTTAATGTCCTTTTGTTTTAGCACATTTAATCACATCTATTTTAATTATGGCCAGCTATCTTAGCAAGCATGCTACAGGTTCTTGATTTTCAAAAGGATTTTCTTTTCCACTAGGCAGATTTTGCTTTCCTCCAATGCTGTAAAAAATCAGGAGCCTTGAACCTTGACTCAGATCACCACACAGAAGATCTTCACTGTGATAGTTATACTCATAATGTGAAATAATAAAATCATAATTCCACTTCCCTGCCCAAATTAAAAGTTTATGACTTTGAAGAAAGATGGGAGTGAGCAGCAAAGCTTCATTCATGCTTTAAACTATTCAGTCCAAAGACCACAAGGGCAACACTGCAGATACTTTTTAATGGTGAGGTTTTCATGTCATCTTTAAGGTCATATTTGTTCTGCACTCTTTATCTTTCTCCATAATAAGACAAAAGGCTCCCAGAAAGATGGGGAAAAGTAAATATGTTAAAGTAAGGAACATTTGGCAGTCTACGACTATAATGACTTTGTGTCTCCTTTAGTTGGATATTCAGTCTGCTCTGCCTCTGTTGTCAGTGACTCATGCCCATCCATGTCTCTCCTGTTTGTTTGTTTTTTCCATAGGGAACATCTTTGTGGTGAGCCTGGCAGTGGCAGACCTTGTGGTGGCCATCTACCCATATCCTCTGGTCCTCACCTCCATCTTCCACAATGGCTGGAACCTGGGTTATGTCCACTGCCAAATCAGCGGCTTCCTCATGGGTGTCAGCGTCATTGGCTCTATCTTCAACATCACTGGCATCGCTATCAACCGATACTGTTACATCTGCCACAGCCTCAAATATGATAAACTCTACAGCGACAAAAACTCTGTCTGCTACGTGTTGCTGATCTGGGCGCTGACTGTTGTTGCCATTGTGCCCAACCTGTTCGTGGGCTCACTTCAGTATGACCCGCGAGTATATTCCTGCACCTTTGTACAGTCGGCCAGCTCAGCATATACCATCGCTGTGGTTTTCTTTCACTTCATTTTACCCATCATGATTGTCACCTACTGCTACCTGCGCATTTGGATATTGGTCATACAGGTAAGGAGGCGGGTCAAGCCAGACAATCGACCCAAGCTGACGCCACATGACGTTAGAAACTTTGTTACAATGTTTGTGGTGTTTGTGCTCTTTGCTGTCTGCTGGGCACCACTAAACTTCATCGGACTTGCTGTAGCGATCAAACCAGAGGTAGTGATTCCCCTCATCCCTGAGTGGTTGTTTGTGGCCAGCTACTTCATGGCCTACTTCAACAGCTGCCTTAATGCCATTGTGTATGGTGTGCTGAACCAGAACTTCCGGCGTGAGTACAAGCGTATTGTAGTGTCAGTGTGTACAGCTCGCATCTTCTTCCAGGACAGCTCCAATGATGCAGGGGAGAGGCTCAAGAGTAAACCGTCGCCACTCATGACCAACAATAACCAGGTCAAGGTAGACTCTGTCTGAAACAGAGCTCAGAGACATAAACCAATATGCTGTTACTGAGAGTATGGGGGAAAAAAAAGCTGAGTGAGAAAAATACCAAATATAAACCCGAAACAGCTTCTGTCCTGACTCATACGGTGCTATCTGATCTCCGAACAATCACAGCAAGAACAGGGGTGCATAATATCTTTGTCTTTTATCAAGCACTTTTGTTTGACTCTGCAGTCCCTGTACTACAAAAAAAATATATGATGTCTGTTTTGTTTTCATGTTTACAATGATGATATAAATGTATCATGAATTATACAAGTATTTATTTTATATGAAATGTCATGTAAATATACAATATATCAGGTTCCGGTTTAAAAAAAGAAAAATTTTATGAGGCCATTAAAAAAAAATTTCTACAAAACTTGGTTGAAAAAATACTCAAGTTTATAAATGAAGTTAACCAGTTTTAATAACCTCATTTGTGACACTGTAACACTAATTGAGTGCAAGCTATGTGGGTTGCTGCGGTGTTATTATAACTTACAGTACCGTCCATTACATTAGGTTGAACATATATTTTAGTAAGAACAATATCTCTCTCTCTTTCTTTATCGCGCTCGCTCTCTCTGTCTCTACCACATTGTGAGCTCATTATACTGTATGCATGAATATCGGAAATTATTCATATGCAAAATAAAATCTGATATTGATGGGGTGTTGTCATTAGCCCTGTGTTCAGTGTACTTACAGATGCAAGTTTTTTTGCAATTCTGGTTTATTAGGGTCTTTTTCTTTGTTTTGGCCATCATATTTTACAGTTATACAGTTGGGGTCAAAAGTTTACATACACTCATCGTGTGCATAAATGTCACTGTAACTTTTGTCTGGTTCTTCTTCCAGGGTGGAATGATTGTACAGCATACATCTGTAATGACTTTAAAAAACAAGAATTGGGTGCACAAGTTTGAATTTACTTTCTCTAATCCACACAGGGTCAAAAGTATACATACACCCCGACTAATATTTGGCTAAATGTCACTTAGCAAGTTGCGCCTGGATCAGACCCTTTTGGTAGCCATCAACAAGCTTCTGGCATAATTCTGGCTGGATATTTGACCACTCTTCTTGGCAGAATTGGTAGAGTTCATTTAAATTGGTTGGTTTCCTGGCACAGACCTGGCTTTTAAACATAGTCCATAAATTTTCAATAGGGTTGAGGTCAGGGCTTTGGGAAGGCCATTCCAGAAGCTCAATGGAGCCATTTCTACAACAACTGCAGATTCCAAGTACATCAGTTCAAACAGTTGTACGTAAGTACAAGTTATTTGGATGTGTCACCACTGTGCCAAGGTCTGGAAGAAGACCCAAACTGTCACACTCAGATGAGAGGAAATTGGTTAGGACGTTCAGGAAGAACCCAGGAACCACCAAGGCTCAAGCCTGCCATGAACTGGAAACTGCTGGAACACCAGCATCACTGTCCACAGTGAGGCAGGTTTTACATCACCATGGACTGAGAGGGTGCCAACCAAGAAAGAAGCCCCTGTTCCAAAATCAACACCTTCAAGCTTAACTGAAATTTACAGATACCCGCATGGAAAAGGCCAAATGCCATCTGGAGAAAAGTTTTAAGGTCAGACAAGACAAAGATTGAGCTATTTGGCCACAATGACAAGAGGTATGTTTGGAGGAGCAAAGGAGAGGCTTTCAAACCTAAGAACACTGCACCTGTCAAGCATGGTAGTGGCAGCATCATGCTCTGGGGCTGTTTTGCTGACAGTGGTACTGGTACATTGCACAAAGTGGATGGAATAATGAAGGACTACCTCAAAATTCTTCAACTTCACCTCTAATCAACACCTAGACAGTTGAAACTTGGACACAACTGGGTGTTCCATCCGGACAATGATCCCAAACACACATCAATGGTTTTGGAATGGAGAAAGCAGGCTAACATTAAATCTCAATCCTATTGAAAATTTGTGGACTATGTTTAAAAGCCAGGTCTGTGCCAGGAAACCAACCAATTTAAATGAACTCTACCAATTCTGCCAAGAAGAGTGGTCAAATATCCAGCCAGAATTATGCTAGAAGCTTGTTGATGGCTACCAAAAGGGTCTGGTTCAGGTGCAACTTGCTAAGTGACATTTAACCAAATTTTAGTGTGGGTGTATGTATGCTTTTGACCCGGTGTGGATTAGAGAAAATTCAAAATAAATTCAAACTTGTGCACCCAATTCTTGTTTTTTAAAGTCATTACAGATGTATGCTGTACAATCATTCCACCCTGGAAAAAGAACAGTTCAAAGAAAGGCATTCATGCCCATGATGAGTGTATGAAAACCTTTGACCACAATGGGTATAAAGTTAAAATCAACATCTTGCTAACAGTTTCAACAGTAACATCATTGGCTGCAGTCTTAGCCTTGTGGTCCTAATAAACTCTCAACTAAACATATTTTGCCCAAACTAGTTTGTTTCAGGACACAGTATGGGCCTTTAAATTATGTTGTTTGGTTTGTCCTCTATTCACATTTTTTTTGCCACAGTATGACAGCTCTGCTACAAATCTGCCTGGGTAATGGGATTTCACACACAGTGGAACACAGTCATCATTACCTGTAAAAGCATTCAGTGAATATGATATGGCAAGGTTATATAGTGAGTGTCTGTTTCTTCTGCATTGTCTGACTGATATGAGTGTCAGTTAAACGCATAAGCTATCAGGTTCTGTTTGCAAACAAATTTCAAGGTGAGCATATGAAAAGTGTTGGTAGGCACCAGTGTCCTACACAATGTGAAGGACTCTGCAATGCGTAAGAGACAGGGATGGTATAGGCTACTGTACATCAGCACTTGCATGTGTGTTGCATAGTGTGTGTGGGCTACCCGGTTAGTGGAGCACAAAGAAATAATGCACCGCAGAGGAGAATGGCCCAACCATGCATTTGAAATCCACTTGTCTTACATAACGGCAGCTGACCATCATCCTCAAAGCAAGAGCTGAAAGAGCCAGCACCCAGAGGACTCCCTGCCCCCTTCTCAATCTGTTTAATCCCAAGAGCTGTGTGCGGTAGGAAGGAATGAATGGGTTGGGGATGAGCAAATGTAAAAATCCCAGGGATTTACACTGCCCCCAAACAGAGTTATACAGTAATCTGAGGCCAGCGATTTTTATAGCCCTGGGTGTACAATAAAATGGAAGAGGAAAGTCTGTACATTTGGATTTCAAATAAACAATCCCACCTTGAAAAATACGTTTTGAAAGTCAAACTGGTTTTAAGTTTTGCAAAAATGTTTACTGTGACAAAAAACCAAAACAACAGTTTAGTCACATGAAAAAAGTAAATATAATCCTACATTTATCAGGCTTCCGAATCATAAAAACTGAATGTGGAGTTACACTATACAGTCACTGGCCACTTTGTTAGGTACACCTATTCAACTGCTTGTTAACCCAAATGTCTAATCAGCCAATCACATGGTAGCAACTCAGTGCATTTAGGCATGTAGACATGGTCAAGACGACCTGCTTAAGTTCAAACTGAGCATCAAGAAAGGTGATTTAAGTGACTTTGAACGTGGCATGGCAGAGGGGCTGGTCTTGAGTATTTCAGAAACTGCTGATGTGCTGGGATTTTCCCACACAACCATCTCTAGGGTTTACAGAGAATGGTCTGAAAAAGAGAAAATATCCAGTGAGCAGCAGTTCTCTGGGCAAAAATGCCTTGTTGATGCCAGAGGTCAAAGGAGGCTGGCCAGACTGCTTCGAGCTGATAGGAAGTCAACAGTATCTCAACCACTGGTTACAACCAAGGTATGCAGAAGAGCATCTCTGGAAGCACAACACATTGAACCTTGAAGCAGATGGGCTACAGCAGCAGAAGACCACACTGACTGCCACTCCTGCCACCTAAGAACAGGAAACTGAAGCAACAATTCACCAAAACTGGACAACAGAAGATTGAAAAAACGATGCCTGGTCTGATGAGTCTCAATTTCTGCTGCAACATTCGGATGGTAGGGTCAGAATTTGCCATTAACAACATGAAAGCATGGATCCATCCTGCCTTGTATCAGTGGTTCAGGCTGCTGGTGGTGTAATGGCGTGGGGGATATTTTCTTGGCACAGTTTGGGTCCTTTAGTACCAACTGAGCATTGTTTAAATGGCACAACCTACCTGAGTATTGTTGCCGACCACGTCCACCCCTTTATGACCACAGTGCTTCCAGCAGGAAAACGCACCATGTCACAAAGCAAAAAAATAATCTCAAGCTGGTTTCTTGAACATGACAATGAGTTCACTGTACTCAAATGGCCTCTACAGTCTCCAGATCTCAATCCAATAGAGCACCTTTGGCACGCGGTGGAACGGGAGATTTACATTATGGATCTACAGCTGACAAATCTGCAGCAACTGTGTGATGCTATCATGTAAATATGGACCAAAATCTCTGAGGAATGTTTCCAGCACCTTGTTGAATATACAGCTCTGGAAAAAATTAAGAGACCACTGCAAAATTATCAGTTTCTCTGATTTTGCTATTTATAGGTAAATGTTTGAGTAAAATGAACATTTTTGTTTTATTCTATAAACTACTGACAACATAACTCCCAAATTCCAAATACAAATATTTTCATTTAGAGCATTTATTTACAGAAAATGAAAAATGGTCAAAATACCAAAAACAGTCCAGTGTTTTTAGACCTCAAATAATGCAACAAAACCAAGTTCATATTCATTTTAAAACAACACATTACTAATGTTTTAACTTAGGAAGTGTTCAGAAATCAATATTTGGTGGAATAACCCTGATTTGCAATCACAGCTTTC
>VUQI01015775.1:4531-15106 GCA_015106735.1 Paratilapia polleni
ATAAATTTAAAACCCCCCCCCCCCCCCCCTTAATTCTTCACCTGCAGATAATCATAAAGTTGCTGTTTTAAAATAAGGACAGCTGCGTGAGAGTGTGATTGCTCAAGAACATGCAAACAGCATGAGTGAGTGAAGTCATCTGTCACAGGAAACCAAAAGCAATAAATGAATAAAAGCTTGGGAATGCATTAATGTCGATGAATGTCCTGACAAAAATAGCCAAACAAATGTGGCTCTGTGTACACGGGGAGTGGAGCAGGCAGCAGTCGCTGTAGGGCAAACTCTGGTTTACCAAAATATGAGAGCAGCTCATCCAAAAAGCCTCAAACTTACTGCACTTCCTCAGGTCCCCAAAAGTCCCCACATGTTTGAAGAGGATGGGACTGAGTGGCTGTCGAGATATGCGAAGAACAGAGATTTTTTTCAAATCATTTTCTAATTTATTACAAAAGTATTTTGAAAACTAACAGGACAATAACACTGGTTAACCTGATGATGATTAAGGCCCCGATTTTTATTTTTTACATGTGCATTTATATTACAAACACTAGAGAATAAGACTTTAGTGTGAAGTAGTAATTCCAATGAATAGTTAACTAATTTTTCTTTCAGTTCACTAAAAGGTTCTACTAATTTTTACCACTCAAACAATCGTACGATGCTCCTTAAGAACCATATGGTGAAAATTTTGTCTTAACATCAGCATGAAAACTGTGCGCCGTGGAGCTTTGTGGCATGGGTTTTCATGGCCCAGCAGCTCCTGTAGGTGTACTGTGTAGGTAGCCCAGTACTTTTGTACTTTTAGTGTGTGTGGCCCATAAAGCAAGCAAAGCAGAGAAGTTCCCTATTTTTAGATTGCTGTGCACACCTGGAAACATCTTCACCAGCTTAACGAGGTCATCACCTGAAATGAACAGGTGAGCTGAAAGCTGACTGGCAGAAATTCTTTTCTTTGTAATGAGACCATCAGCCGTGATGAGCTGTGGTAATGTTGGTTCACAGCAAACAGTCCTATTCAACAAGAAGAGAGGAAAGGAAAAGAAGATGAGTGGCAGAGGGAGAAAAAAGTAAACATAGGAGAGGTGAAAGGAAAGAGGAGAGGGGAAAGAAATGAAGATAGAAGATGGGAAAGAAAAGTAAAATAAAGGAAATATAGGGGAAGGGAAAGGTAGGAGAAAGGAAGAAAGGAAATTCAATTCAATTTTATTTATATAGCGTCAAATCACAACAACAGTAGCCTCAAGGCGCTTTATATTTTAGGGTAAAGACCCTACAAATTAGACAGAAAACCCCAACAGTCACACGACCCCCTATGAGCAAGCACTTGGCAACAGTGGGAAGGAAAAACTCCCTTTTAACAGGAAGAAACCTCCGGCAGAACCAGGCTCAGGGAGGGGCAGCCATCTGCCGCGACTGGTTGGGGGTGAGGGGAAACAGAAGAGATCAGAGGGAGAAAAATAAAGTAGAAATATGACAAAGAAAGAGAACAAGAATAGAAATTGGAGGAACTGAAAAAGGAGAAGAAAAGAAAAGGCATGAAAGAAAATAAGTGAAAGGAGATGATAAAGGAAAAGAAAGACAGAACTGAAAGGAAAGTCATAATCAACTTCGAAGAATTGCTGAGGTGAGAAATGACAGTTCTTTGCTATGTTAAGACATGAAATCATCATTTCATTTCAAGACTGTTTATTCAAAGAGCATCAAATGCAGCGATGAAACGGGCTCTCATCGCTGCATGAAAGACCAGAAGTTCACCAGTTCATCATCATTGCTGAAATCAGCAATTAACAGCACCTCCGAGCAGACACATTTCTAGAGAAACTGTGACTGAATGAGATCTACGTGGAGGATTGTAGATAGAAAGTCCAGCTGACTTTAGCAGCATTTAAGAGTGGACTGCACTCCATTCAAAATCAGCCATTTAAAGGAACCTTTTTTTTTTTTCAACCAGAATGAGAGAAACTCTGACTTTCAACCTCCATCTTCCTACACATCTCCTCACACACGTCTGAGCCTCACACAGCTTTCTGCTTCACTATGTGGGAGTTGGTAGGAGAATAGAGCAGATAATATTATGCAAGAACTGGCTGCAACACCCTGTACGAGGAAAACTGAAGCATGTAGGAGGTGGTTTTTTTTTTTATGTTTCTCTGAGCTTCATTGATAAAATTAATGAATTAAATCTAAACTCTACAGCAGGTTTGTGATGCTGCTTGTCAGTGTTCAGCACATGTGGATGGTTTTCTTCCTGCCTAATGCAGCCACATGAAAGAGTCAGATTTTATGGGCTTTCTATTTTTATGACCTCCTGGAAATGAAAGGTGCAAAGTGTGTGTGGAGTTTGATGTGCAGAGTGTTTTTGCAGCAGCCTGATAACACACAGGGAGTCAACACAACAAGGAGACGGCTGCAAAACAGGAGCTGGAAAAGAGAGAAAGCAAAAGTGACTGAAGAGGAAAGGAAACAGGTTAAAGGAGAGGAAAAGGAAAGGAAGGAAAGAAAATGGGAGAAAAAGGAAAGGAAGGGAAACTGGTTAGGATACAAATGAAATGGAACAAAAGAAGAAAAAACAGAAAGGAAAGAAAAAACAATTGAAAGAAGAGACAACAAAGGGAAGGAACTGAAATGTAGGAAAGGACAGGTGAGAAAGGAACAAAGGAAATGAGAGGAAAGGAATAAAGAGAGAAACTGAAAGGGGAAAAAACAGAAAGGAAGCAAACAAGGAAGTAAATGAAAATGAAGAAAAGGAGGCAAAAGAAGGAACAGAACAGTAAAGGAAAGGAAAGAAAGTCAGAGGAAAAGTGGAAAACAAAAGAAGGGAAAGAACAGCAAGGAGAGGAAACACACAAAGGCAAAGAAAGGAAATGAGATGGAAGAGAGACAACAACAGAAGGAAAGGAAAGAAAAGGAAAAGAACACAAAGGAAATAAGGAAACGGAAAGGAAGGCGAAGCGGGAGAAAACGGTGAAGGCGAGATGATGGAAAAGGAACAAAACAACTGAAAGACGAGGCAAGAAAGTTACAGAAATGACAGGTAGGAAACAAGGAAATGAAAGAAATGTAGGAAGGACACAGAAAGGAAAGACAAAAGGAAACAAAAGAAGAACCACAACAAGAACAAAAGAAAGAAAACAAAAGAAAGGAAGGAAAAGGAAAGGAAATAAAACAAGTGAACGAAGAGACAAGAAAAAAAAACATAAGAGGAAGGAAGTAGCAGAAAGGAAATGAAGAACAAGAAGGAAATTAGACAAAATAAGGGAAATGAGAGGATAGCAAGAGGGGGAGCAAGGTGAAGGAAATGACAGGAAACAAATAAGATGTCCTTTGGACAGATGGAGAAGAACGAAGGAATGGAAAAAAGAAAGAAAACTAGAGGGAAATGGGGAGAGGAAACAAAAGCAAGAGACATTAGAACAAGAGGAGAAAACAAAAGAAGGAAATGAGAGGAAAGCGAGGAGAACAACAGCTGGAAATCAAGGAAAGAAAAGGAGACAAAAAAGGGAAAGAAGAGGGAAAAGAGTCTTTTCGAGCGGTTCCATTTGATATGAACTTATTTTAGCACTTTTCCTGTGACCCCTTCAGTTAAGAACAGATAATGTGACTTACGATGAGGTGGATGTGACCTCTATTAGTTTGAGTCTGATGTCTGCATCAACAACGATGAACACTGATGTAACACTTTAAAAAGGTTTGGCAATATTTTTTTTTATTTAATTTGGCCAATAAAATATTTCCTCTAGCATCACATGACAGGAGCACACATCTAAATGATTTCAGGGGCTGAATTTTTAACAAGAAGAGTTGAAAGTTTGTTCAGTTTTCGTCCTCCTTTATCTGTTCAACGTCCTTAATTTTCATACAGATACTTAAAGTAACTAATTCTCTTCAGATTGAGCTCTGTGATGTTTACATAAGAAATTAAAGTTGGAGAGCTACTAAAAGGCAGAATTAAACTGACACTTCATCCTATAATTTAATGATTTACATTATGGGGGCTTGTCTTCCTGTCCCCAAAAGGGTGACGATGTCCCCACAACATTAGTAATACAGCTACACACACACACACACATCTGTAGTCCAAGGAAAAAAAAAGTGTGTGTGTGTGTGTGTGTGTGTGTGTGTGTGTGTGTGTGTGCGCGCTGCATCTTCTGCAAACCCTCACAGTTTAATGAGTCCCAGCCGAATGTTTTGATGTTGAGTTTTACTGTCTGCGAGTCGGGCTGAGAGCTTTCCCCTGACTTTATTAGACGTTTTATTCCCCCATACACACACACGCACACACACACAAACACACACAGCTGCAGCAGCCTGCTCTGATATCCATAGCTTCCTGATGTGTGTGTGTGTAACCCATATTTTATTTTTGTAGTCCACTCTGAGGCCTGATTGATTATGTATGTTCAGCCTGTAGCACTGCAGTGTGTGTGTGTGTGTGTGTGTGTGTTTTGACCTTGTTCTTCTCAGCCACACGCATAGGGAAGCACAAACTGAAGCACACTATAGGTGGACAAAATAACACCAGCACAGTCTCTAATGCAGCTCATAGAGCTGTGTGACTCAATGCTATCATGCTGTGAGGTGTTCCTGTTATTTTGTCCGCCCCCTCCTTGTCTAAAAAGAGAGAGAGAGGGTTGTTTTTGTGTTTTTAGTGAGATGAAATTAGCCCGATGTTTGTCTGCCCGCTGCAATTACATTAATAGCTTACAGAGACACACACACTTGTGCTTCTATGCTTGTGAGGACCTTCACTGACATAATGCATTTCCTGACCACCTTACAGAGTTGTGACTATAAATCATACCTTTAAAAAAAAACAGCCATTTAAGGTTAGGGCAATTCCTCTGAAGTGATGCAAAATGTGAAATAGTCACAAAAAAAAAACGCTATTTAATGTTTGTGTACATGGGCATGGAAAGTATCCAATCATGTCAAAAAGAAAGTCTTCACATTGCTCTGTGCAGTCCTGTGAAAAACTAAGTCCACCCTTACTGCTTCCATAGGAATTAAGAGGGTAAGTAGCAGCCAGGTGCTGCTAATCAAATACACTTGATTACCAGATCATTAAGTGTGAGCAGAAGTTTTGGCAGTTTGTTGGTCTGGAGCATTCAGGTGTGTTAACACAATGCCACAATCTTCCCAGGAGTGGATGTCCCAGCAAACCGACCCCAAAGGTCAGACTGTGCAATGCTCAGAGAAACTGCAAACATGGCTGCACAGCAAAGTTGCATCTGACCAAACTGCATGACTTCTGAAACAATGTCCTTTGGACAGATGGGACCAAAGTGGAGATGTTTGGCCATACTGCACAGCGTCACGTTTGGTAAAAACCAAATACAGCATATCAGCACTTATGCGTCATACCAGCTGTCAAGCACGGTGGTGGAGGGGTAATGATTTGGGCTTGTTTTGCAGCCACAGGACCTGAGCACCTTGCAGTCATTGAGATGACTATGAACTCCTCTGTATACGAAAATATTCTAGAGTCAAATATGAGACCATCCATCCAACAGCTAAAGCTTGGCCCAAACTGGGTCATGCAGCAAAACAATGATCCCAAGCACAGCAGCAAATCTACAACAGAATGGCTGAAAAAGAAATGAATCAAGATGTTGCGATGGCCCAGTCAAAGTCCAGACCTCAACCTGATTGAAATGCTGTGGTGGGACTTTAAGAGAGCTGTGCAGAAATGAATGCCCGCAAACCTCAATGAACTGAAGCAACACTGTAAAGAAGAGTGGGCCAAAATTCCTCCACAACAATGTGAAAGACAGATAAAGTCATACAGAAAAGTTATTGCTGCTAAAGGTGGTTCTACAAGCAACTGAATCATGGGGTGCATTTAGTTTTTCACAGGACAGCATAGAGTCCCATGAAAACTTACTTTTTCAGATGACTGTAGATAGGTAAACAAAAATAAATAGTCCAGAAACAAGAATCAGTGGATTAAATGTTATGCCTATTTCAAGAACTGCCACAAGACTGTGTTGCTGTGTATCAGTCGTGGGAAAATTGCAGCCAGTGAAGCTAATCTGGCTTCACTGGTTCCAGCAAAAATATTTGGCCCCAAAACAATGAATATGCAGGTGGTTAGGTCAGTAACTTGTCTCGGGTGGAGACTAATTTCTGTGTTTCCTCTCAGTCAGACTGAAAACAAATGTTTAAAAGCTATTAAAGTGAAAATCTAGCATAGCATATAGTACTGCAAGCCACTTTGCAACCCACCTCCAACCCAGCTCCTCTATTCCATGCTGCTTCTGACTGAACTTATGTGTATCATGTCCATTGCTAATGTTTTGCAGTTTGCAATGTTCAGAAAAACATTCCAGCACTGATAAATGGAATTAATGAGCTTGGAGGCATAAGATTCTGGTGGATTGGACAATTTAGAACCAATTCTCGACACCCATCCCTTTCTGTTACCACTTTTCACCAACATGGTTCCTGTGGTGGTGGAGAGCATAGACAGTAAAAATAATGGATGGATGGATGGAGGTCATCCATAGGCTTGTGAAGTAGTCAAGCTGAGTGTTTTTGCTGTTGCCATCTTGGTGTTTTGAAACCAGAGGTTATGGGTGAGAGGTGTATCTGACTGGGAATCCGCATGCTCATTGGCTTGTGATTGACAAGGTGTTGGATAATCCTCCTATCTGACTCTTAGAATGACCATAATTTACAAAGAGGACCTAATATTTTCTTCCATATGACACAAAACATCAGAAATGTATTTACTGAGGTCAGGGCAGACGGCCATTTATGCAGGACCGGAAGTCGTTTTGCAACTATAGGGTAATCAGGTGGTCATTTATGCTGTTTGCTATTTTATGCTGTCTGTGGCACAGAGCTAATTTTGCCTCTGCGCATTTTGATAACGAAGTTCACATTTCAACAGGTTTGAGGACCAATGTAGTGTTACTAGCAGAAGTTGGGGTCACTTCCATGGGAAGAAAATTCCCAGAATCTATGGGCTGTATCTGCCACTTATTGGTGAATTGCTTGCCTTAGCACTCCCCATACCTATTGACATCAGAGTCCCTAAATTCGGGCCAAGAAATTTTGCGGTCCTTTGCTGGTGCCAGCTTTTTTGACACCAGCACCAGTCTTTTTTTTTGGTGGAAATGTATAGAAGCAGTTCTAGGTTGGACACCAACACTGCTGATGCCTAACAATCGGTGTAGTCCTACTGTATTCTACACAGAGTATAGAATCAATAAGGGAGTTGGACCTATCAGTCTCAAAACACAGCAATGTCACCAAATATAAACTACTAGAAATGGAATAAATATCCTATTTTTGACTAAAACGGTCCTGACAGAAATCCTTTTTTGGAAGCTGTAGGGAGCTTGTGCCTTTTGCCCAGAGATATCCCATTTTGATGTGAGTTGTGTTGTGATTTTACTCACATTTAAAGTCTCAACATTAGAGGCTGTCCACTACCATGTTGGTTTTTTCGAAGCCATATTTGGACAAGAGGCTGAAGTGCCTCTGCTACAAACATAAGGCAATGCCAGCGTTGCATTCAGTCATATTAATATGTCAAATTTGGCGACTTTGTGACAACATTGCTCTGAGATTTTTCTGCAGTGTTGCTGTAATGTTATAGAACAAAGTGAATACAATGTAGGCCAATTGCCCCAAGTTATATCAAAGTCAGGGCAATGTTATTTATACAACATCATCAAATGTAACCCTTTTAGAACATAAATTTAATGTATTCATAATGTTGTTTTGTAGCATGGCTGTAAGCCTCACATTTTTATGTTAGTATTATGTCAATTTGAAATGTTAAACAGACATACGAGACCAATAGAGGATGTTACCTCTATGGTTCAACAGGCACATTTTGTTTGTAGTGAAGTCATCAGCTAGTGCTGGGTTTGCAAGCTTTATTCATAAATTGTACAGGTACAAAGAACATAACAAAATTGAAACACAAACCTCTTGGATGGTTTGTACTACACAAGCCATTAGTTGCCAGATAATTTTATTAAAAATGCCCCGAAAGGCACCAAAACCACAAATACTCACTTTCTCAAATTAGCAGAGGTGATACCTGTAGCTTTTAAATCAATGTGGCCATGCCCCAAACTCCAGTTATGAAAAAATTCAACTCAAGTATAGCTGTCAAATCAGTTTTTTTACAGCACACTCTAAATATGTTTACTGGTGTAAAGTTGGACATTTTAACATGAGGCTTTTTGGAGTCAGCCTCAAGTGGCCATTAGAGGAACTGCAGCTTTTGGCACTTCCTTGTTGGCTTAATTATTGAGCCCCAAAGGTTGCTGCTTGTTTTTAACAAACTCCTCATTTCTCAGAATGTCTACAGTGGAGGTGGAAACCACAAAGTCCCCATAGACCCATAGAGCTACAAAAGTCACATTAATCAGAGATACACCGGGCTGATGTAAACCATAATTGTCCGTTAATTAATGGAGAAACTACATCTGGTTTCACATAAAACCCCTAAAAAAACACAAGAACACATAAATGTGTAACATGCAGAACAGTCTGTATTTGCGTGGTTAAACTGATAAACTTTACGTCCCATTAACTTCTCACTATTCACATTTACAGTGAATGTCATAGGTGGAATGTAAATAAGTACAATTACTTAAACAAAAAATGCCCCTCTAAATCAAAACATGGCAATCCACAAAATTCAAAAACAAGTATTCATAAAAAGAAAAAATATCCTGTGTCAATTCAGAAGTTATAACAAATTACATAGTGCATAATTTATATTAAATGCATATTCAGATTGACCCTCTGTACAAGTCCTTCACAAAGTTCAAAACAAGGTTCCAAACTTTTTTAGAAAAATTTTGTTTGTCCATCAGTTTATATCTGTCTACTGTGTAACTTTCTTTTGTTTTGTTTTGTTTTCCATACACAATGCTATTATCCTTCTGGCATTTAAAAAACTTTTTTTCCCCCATTTTATTATAATTGTCTCCTTGTGGATATAAACTGAGTAGAGAAAGTTTTGGGTTTAGTAAAATTTCTTTTGAGATAGTTTTCCCACATGTCACTCTGATCACTTCCAAGAAAATATTGAATCCTTCTGCCAAATACAGTGAATCAGTGTTCCTTTGATCTGAACAAATTTTCAGATAAATGTATAACCACAATTCCAGGAAAGTTGGGATGGTATAAAAAATGTAAATAAAAAAAAGAATGCAATGATTTGCAAATCTCATAAACCCATATTTTACTCACAATAGAAGATAGAAAACACATCAAATGTTTAAACTGAGACATTTTACTACATCATGAAAAATATTAGCTCAGTTCATGTCAACAAAAGGCTGGAAAAGTAAGTGGTACTAAAAAGAAACAGCTGGAGGAACATTTTCCAACTAATTAGGTTAACTGGCAACAGGTCAGTAACATGAATGGATATATAAAGAGCATCTTAGAGAGGCAGAGCTTCTCAGAAGTAAAGATGGGCAGAGGTTCACCAATCTGCAAAAAACTGCAGCTACAAGTTGTGGAACAATTTCAAATTGATGCTCCTCAATGTAAAATTGTGAAGACTTTGAATAGCTTATCATCTACAGTACATAATATCGTCAAAGGATTCTGAAAAGCTGGAGAAATCTCTGTGTGCAAGGGACAAAGCCAAAAATCAACAAATCTCCACAAATGCAGGTTGAAGCTCTATCATGCAAAGAAGAAACCATTTGTGAACATGATCCATCCATTCTGTCTATTTCAGTTTAATCAACTCTGCCGTGTCTCCATCTCCCCAAAGCCGAAGTCCAGCATAGAGTGGCTGAGTGAATGTGGTCTGGACTCTGTGGAGGAGAGTCATGGTTTCAGAGACGCTGTAGAAAGACAGAATACCTGCACTGTGATCCAGGTACACTCCTACTCTGGAGGACCGAGGACCTGAGAGGTCAGTTTGGACTTTGTTGTACCAAAATATATAACCATTTGTGTCACAATGTAATGACCAAGATTTGTCATTGAAGCCAAATCCACATTCACCTGAGTCCCATGCTCTGCCGATATTCTTGTATGCGACTGCTACATAAACTCCTCTCCCTCTCCACTCCACCTCCCAGTAACAACGTGCAGCCAGACTCTGTCTACTCAAGACCTGACACCATTCAGTGAATCTGTCTGGATGACTAGAATAAAAGTGTTGTTGTTTCATATACATTGCTTTTCTGTTCCTCTCAGATAATAACAGCTTTCTGTTTGCTGTGTTTGGATCCAGTGTGATTTCATGTGAATATTTTAAGAATCCAGCTCTGGTCTTTGGCTCTGATGGTGACAGTAAAACATCCTCTTCAGTGACTGTCAGTGAGATGTTTGTCCATTTCTCTCTCAGAATGTCCTGTAGTTTATCTCTGGTCTCTGACACAGCTGCTGTCACATCCTCAAAGTACCTCAGAGGACGAATATTGATGCTGGATGAGTGAATCATAATGAGGCTGAAGAATAAAACAGAAATAAAACAGAATAAACAGGACTTGAAAGCTTTCAGTTTTCTCCCAGTGCAGAAATCACAGGCCACATCTTCAGGTCCAGCATAGCAGTGATCAGCAGGAACAGCTTGGAGTCCAGTCTTCTTCA
>VUQI01015779.1:1964-17342 GCA_015106735.1 Paratilapia polleni
CCCGTTAAAAAATGTTTTTTTTTTTTTTTTTTTTTTTTTTTTTTGTCAAAAACATTCACGTCACACAGTCAAAGTCATTCAAACGAATGAGGAAACTTATGGAAAATTATGAAATGTGGCTTTATTTAGACAGCCCAGGCCCAGAGCGCATTCAGGCGCTGCGTTTGGCTTCTTTCAATTAAGGGTAAACTTGCAAGTATGACCTGTTGAATGGTTTGTTTCAATAGACGAGGACAATTACAAAGACTAGTAGTTTTCTTTTTCCAGCTCTGGCAGGTGGCCTCCACGCCCGGTGTATCTACGGCGGGGTAAACAGTGTGTGTGAGTGGGTCTTTAGAGGGCTTGTTGAGTGCGGGTGGATGTGGGGGTGTCTTCGTGGTAGACAAAGCGGGATCCAAAGGCAGCTGCTGCTTCTTTAGAGGGGCGAAAGGGCCTTTAAATCCCAGCCTATATCCCGCAGCTGCCATGCTGCATACGGCTGCGTCTCAATGCGTTTTCTCCCGCAAGGTCTATGATCCAAAGGCTACAGGAGGAGCGCAATGAAAAGTAAGCTATAATGTGCCTGCTTCCACTGGGGAGGTGAACTCAGGTACATTAAATAGCTGAAATGGCAGCGTGGGATCTTGGTAGCGTTTATTGTGTAATTTGCGATTCAATAAACCAATCTCAAATTATCAAGCCATACAGGACACGGTGCAAATTTCATAATCCTACTGCTGATGCAGATCTCTGGCAACCACACAAAGACGTCATCTGTCTCCTATCTCAGTTCCAATTTCCTAATTTTACACATAACACAACACGCAAACAATTCTGTTTAAAGTTAAAGTGAAAAAGAAATTTTATTCCCATCTTTTGCAAGACATAATCAGGGCACTTGTATGAAAACACACACACAAAAAACGGCTCAGAGACACAAAGAAAACTATTTTTCAAGTGTGGACTAATATGAGGAAGCTACATGATTGCGAAAAAAAAACACAATAAAAAAAATGTAAATAATAAAATAAAATAAAAATATGCCCTTTGGCTAAATCAACAAGGCATTTAACAAATATAAACAAACATAAATAAATTATAAGTTAGAATAGACTTAAAATATACATTTACAGGAAAAAACAAAACAAAAATAAACATTTATAAGGTATTGTCTCTATAAAGCTGTACACTTTTGGCCAGTGTAGACGATTCTTTTAAAGAAATTTAGAATTGCACAGATGTTAAAACATTTAACACTGTCGAGTGGCTGTATGCAAAAGCAAAAATGAATGCTACATTTGTACTGGATATAAGTCATTCGGAGAAATTTCCTCTCTTTTCCTCTCCCTCCCCCCCAAACCGTTCAGTCCTGAGTCTAGTCCGGTGCTCAGACTGCGCTCCGCCGGGGCGCATCGAGCCACATCCGACCGGTCGGACTTCTTTGTCCCACACCGTCCTCTTGTTTTCTGTCCTCTTCTCCGGCGTTTAAGTGGCGGGGATAAACAGTCTCCCGTGATCCTCGAAATGCGCAGGCAAATAGTGCAAAAACCACCTGAGGAAGGAACAAAAACGCTGTAAGTTCTCTGAAAAGCAGCCATTCCCAATAAAGACAGCGAGTCAGCTTTCTGTGGAAACCTGAGACTCAGACTCTGCAGCAGGCGTCACCCTTTACTCAAGCCTTTTCCCGCCACATCGTGACGCACATCCCCCTCCCCCCACCACTGGTGTTACTACATCTACTACTATCACTACTACTGCGATTTCACCACCCCATCCCCCATACAGATAAGACTGTCTGTGCCTTTTGGCTCACGTAATCCTTTGCAATTAAAGCGTAAAAACCATAACAAACACATAGACAGCAAAAAGCTCCAAACGCAACTGAGGATGTTCAACATTACAACCTATATGTATTTAGAGTGTAATAAAGCTGCATTATCCCTTTAGAGATTAAAAAAATGAGAAAAATAGATTTGATTCATTTAGAAAATGCAATAAATCTTCATACCTTCAACGGATCCTCTTTCTTGGAGTTTGTTCCACCTGGGTTGGAGATTTAGAAAGGTGGCAAGCGGTCACATCATTCGATTTTTTATCAGCAGCCCTCTTTCGTTTCACGAAGAAGTCTGTAAGAAAGGAATAAAAATAATATTATGCTTATGACTTGAGATGAAATTACGCACGGCAGACAGCGGATGACGGGGGAATGATATGGATACTAGTCTACTCGGTGCAAATCTGAAGCCAAGAGCACGGTAGATTTTAAATGTGAAATCCGTTTTCTTTACCTGTGATGTGAGTGTTGTTGTCAGTAGTGGCCATCCTCTTGCGCCTAACACACGGGACCTGTCTGGTAGTCGGTTTCCCTGAGTTGAGCTTGTCTATGCGGTTCTCCTGGTTGATCTCCCCTGCGCAGGGAGTGCTGCTGCTTTCCGGCATGGCCAAGCGTTCCAGTGCATCCAAGCGAGGGGTCTCCGGGAGAGCAGAGTCCGAGGGAGACTTGACGGGCGTTGCTGGCACCCGGATCTTGCCGTTCTGTATAGAGTCCTGATAAAACACCGGAGTCTTATCCACGGACACCGTTTCCCACTCGTAATCCCCATCCAGCGGAGTGTTGGTCTCGAAATTAAAGTTCCATTTCTGCTGGTCCCGTTCGGAAATCTCACGCAGTTTTTCTTTCATCTCCCGATTCAGCTCGTCGTGATCTACCGGTCCGAAGAGGTTGCGGCAGACGCTAGTGCGTCTGTGGAGAGGGAAGGTCCTCCTGGCCACCAGCCTCTCTAACGCGCTCGTTGATAACTGGACGTGGGACATCTCCAAATTTTTTTTTCCAAAAAGGCCCCCAAAATTACAGATGAAGACGGCTGATTGATTCCTGCTGAGATAGTGTTTTGATGAGTGCTGTTGTGTGTATCCTATTCTTAACGATTACGTCTATCTACACCACACCGCTCTGTTTAAATGTACAGCTTTCATAGTAAGTCCTGGAGTATATAACCTCCTAACAAGGCACCTTGGACGACATTCTCATTGGTTGCCTGAAGTCCAGCCCTCTTCAAAACCCCCACCCTGATTTCCCATCGACCCCTTGTACCTATTTGGCTTCGTGCCGAGCAGAGCGCAGCGTTTTGATTTTTCTGAGTGTCAACCCTCAGAGAAAACTGAACAGATTTTTTCGGTGTCAGCAGGAATGTGTTGGGGCTGCATTTTACTACCTCGCATTTGTGTATCTGATTCTATTTTCGGACACAATTTTTTATTTTTTTTGGATTTCTCTTCGCCTTTTTGTTATAAGTGCGTCCGACCAAGGGCGTGCAAATGCACGGTCATATTGTTTACATTTAAAGTTCATAGGTCGATCAGCTTTATATATATTATTCTTTAATATACAAGAAAGAAAACAAAAGATGAATCCTAATCTAGCATCTCAGCTGATGTTTGACCCTGCGATGTAACCCAGCACATGTATCTACCCTTTTTCAGTTTCCTCACACATTTTCATTTATTTTTGGTCTCCGATAACAATAACAGCGTGTCCAGCCTGCAGGAATTTGCCTCCAGTGAGCTACTTTGGTTTTTAGTATAGGAGCAAAGTAAACAATAGTGAGATTGTAATAACCAAAGAATTGAGCAGTTTTCTTAAAACCCTTGCCTCATTTGCTTAAATAAAGCACGACACCTTTTCGACCGATTTTTTTATTTTTCTAAATACATCCTTTTATGTTTTAAAAAGGTTACAATAATACAGCTATGTGGAGGATTTACGCAGCCTACCATGTCATTCTAGGCTATTAAAGGTATGTACTCCTGTCACTCACAAAGGTGTAAATCCCTCACAACACAATCAGCCTGTCACCACTAATGTATGTGTCTGTGGCTTTGAGGATTGTTATTGGTAAATATTCATCATTACGCAGTATGTATGACTACCTTCAAATTACACAGGGTAACATTAGTTAAAACAGACATTTTTTTAATATCATAACAGCAACATTTAGTATAAGGGGAGCCTCAGGGAGCTCATCCTCCGCCGAGGCCAATGCACAGTTTCGCAATTTTGAAGAAAACGATCCGGATCTGCGCCAAAATTTAACGAGTGCTTCAACTGCCAATGCGCCACCTCTCTACCCAGTTTCAAGAAATTCGGCTGACAGACAGACGGCACCGAAAACATAACTTTCGTAACTTCAACTGCAGGGTACCGGCTGAACAGTCACGGGAAACGGACAACGCCTTTTGCGCGGAATGATAGGTGCATAGCGTCCCATAGAGGTTCAGACCTGAAACTGCAGCTTGCTTAAACGCAACTTCAAACTGAATGAAACAACCAAACTCAATAATAAAACAAACAAGAAAGAGTTTTACTGTATCTGATCGTAGTTTACATATTATGTGCAAATGGAACGAACAAAGTGATCTATTACAGAGCAACATCATTTATTCACATTTTCTGCAAAGGAGTATGATGCTGCTGCACACTCATACACAGGCTGCAACTCTGTGTAACAACGTGGTGTTACATGAGGCACAGCTAAAGGCGAAGAGGTTTAAATGTGAGCGTCATCAAAGTCACATGAAGAAGAGAAGGGGAGAAGGGGTCTCACCTTATGTGTGTTCCTAACAGACTCACCTGTTCCACTGAAGGTCAGATGCTCTCTTGAAGTGATTCCACCTTCACAAGGTGATGCTTGTTGCTCAGGTTGGACATGTGACTCATCCACAGTGATATTACAAATATTTCCTGATTTCACTGTAAACTCACACACATGCTCCACATCAGATAATTGGCATGAGGGCTGACAAGATATTATGAGGGTATTTGGTTTTTGGGACGAGTTACCATGAATTAGAAAAAATAAACTTTTTTTTTTTTTTTTTAAATGAGGATACATTTAAAAATATATACATTTTCCATATTTAGATAAATAAATCTGAAGCATGTTTTCTTGAATGATGCTGTTCATTGACAAAAATAAGATATATATTTTTTAAATCTTTTAACCTTCATATGGCCGTGTAGGCTATTTATTTGTGCTTGTGAGACTGTGATTTTTCATCATAAAAATGTTTCATAACAAAAATATGTCAGTCCACTTCTAAAAGTTTTACATGTATTCACCCATTGGTGTGGCAAGGATAATGTACTGTTGTGCGGGCTCATAATATATGTATGTTTTTAAACATAGACTTTGATTTTATTGTAATTTTCAACTTCTAATCACTATATTGTAATGTTTGCAGTGAATCATTGACAGACCTAGAATAAGATTCTGAGAAATCCTTAAGTTTGACAAACGAGCAACCAGAGCAGGCAGGCAAGCCATGCATAAACTTGCTGCTGTCGGATAGTTGGAAGGAACTCAGAATACTGGGTCAGAAATATTTAATCAGTGTAGAAAACTGGTGTATAAAACATGATTTTCAAGCTCATGTGCAGCCCTGCGTTGCACTGCAGATTTATGATGTGAAATGTGGAGCTGTACAAGAATTTAAATATCATCTTGTGATGGATAATTGTTTTGCAATGTGAGAAAAAGTATTTAGACTTTTTACTTAAGTAAAAGTTATAATACTGCTCAAGTAGCTTAATTGTGCACAGGTTATATATTCAAATATGTTTTAAATACCTAAAGTAAATGTACTCGTGGAATGACACATTTCAGAATTATATATATGATATTATTGGATCATAATTCATGATTTATTGATGTGTATTTATCTCTTTAATGTTGCAGCTGTTGATGACTTTTAATTACTTATGTATTACTCAGTAGCTTGATCTATAATAATCCAAAATAATACGTAACTAAAGCTTTAAAATAAATGGCATGGAGTATGAAGTGCAATAATTGCATACAAAATATAGTGGAGTAAAAGCAGAAAGCAGCACAACATGGAAATACTTAAATAAAATACAAGTACATTAAACCTGATTAAAGTACTTGAGTAGATGTACTCAGTGACATTCCTACTGGTCCTAATCAAGCTCTCATCTAACGGTGTTGGGGATAAGATTAACAGTACTCTAATCCAATGGTTTTGGTGGTGGGGGGGGGGCACCCCATGCCCGGCTTCTAGACATGCCCCTGGTGGACTGGTCTGTTTTTTGTTTTGTTTTTTTGTTTTTTGTTTTTTTCATAAGAAAGACTGTAAACTATATTTTATCACATCAGAATATCCTAGAATATCTGTCATAGACAAAGGAAAAAGTAAATGTATGATAAACACAAATAGAACCATTAAAACAGGTTTTTTTTCCTGTATAAAATGTAAATTACACCACTCATTAATTTCAATTGCCGAAACAGCTTGGACACTTGAGGGTTAAACTGAGCTATGAATACTGGCACATCTATGGCCAGGCTTATGGAAGCCTCTTGAATGGGAGACTCCAGAAACAAAAACATCAGTTTGATTTGGGCAGGCAGAAATCTCCATGTGTTGTTTGTTGGCGTCCCCTGGTGGTGAATAAAGTTTACTATTTTGGTTAGCCTAATTTGATGTTAGTTTGAGCACACCATTCGGTTTAATTTTGTTTATATTGATGGTAATCAGTTAATTGCATGAACAGTATCCTACTAAGTGGGTTACAGATAATGTTGATGAACAAATCTTCAGTTCATCAGTCCGATCAGTGCCTCTGCTTTCATTTATAATTCAGTGCAAACAAAAACTTACCTCATCATTTCACTCAGTTTCAAGATGCTTACAGACTTACTTCACACTACTTTGATTGTGGGAATAACTCTCCAGTTCCTCAGGCATACTCTTCCAGCTGATGTTATCAGCTGATGTTTTAAAGTCAATTAAAGTGCAAGGAGAAAGTCTGTATTCATTAGTTTTTCAAAGGGAGAATAATCTCTTTCATCAGGAGTGGTCAGTCAGCTATGTGCCCTGACCCATTTAGCTGACACATGCAGTAGTATGATTCTTTCATCTTTAAACACACACACTCACACACACACACACACACACACACACACACACACTCTTCAGATGACTTAACTTGCTCTTTGACATAAATGGAAATATCCAGAGGGTTCAGTCCAAGTTAAAAAAGACCCCGCAGGCTCACCAGACTGTGGGCAGCATGCTAATTGATGGAACAGACAAAGAGTATGGCCTCTAAACATGCTCCAGCTATTGTCAAAGATTTGATAAATCAAAAGAAGGCCTTGAACCAAAGGGGGGGAAAATGGTGTGAAATTAAAGAAAATTCAAATTAAACATTTAGTTAAAAGTGCATCTCAACAATGGGTTTTTGCACTGGATCTTATTCATTTTCAATTAACTTAATGTTTCATTTCCACTGAGTATGTGGGGTATATGAATAAAAATGAGGCAGACTGGCACATTGTCTAAAAGGTTTACACAAAAAGAAAGAATGCAAACACAAGAAGAGGAAATACCTATCTACTGTATTATTTTGAGTGTATTATTCCAGTTTACCTTATTTAACTTGTGAATCATTCGTTTTTCATGTTTGCTGTTCAAAACATTGTTTGTGCTCTGTTTTTATTGTTGCTGCTCTTGAGTACCTTAAAGGCTATTTCCACTGTGCTGCTTTCCATTCCCACCCCCACATAGACCACTCACCTGAACCTTTTGATGTTGCAAAGTGGCTGCAGGCATCACCACTGGGCCTTTTAGCAGTGTGATATATGGTCATAGGAGCCCACTGTCCCATGTGACAGCTATAAAACTCTTTTCTCTGCATGCTGTCTTTAAGATTCAAGTTGGCAATCATGTGACACGCCCGACTGGAATGATTTCTTGGATGAGTTAGTGACTCTTTCTCACCTCATGATCCACTCCACCAAATGAAAGGCCTATGTGTGTGTGTGTGTGTGTAAGTTCATCAGACCTTTAAGGAAAATGCATATTTTAAAATACAAAGAGAAGTGCAAACACACAGACACAACTGTTTTAATGTCTCTTCAAACTTCAGCTGTGCAACTGATACATTTATTGCAGAAATATTTATTTGTTAAAAAGAGAATCCACACAACTGATTGTCTACAGAACAGCACAACATAAGCAGATGACCACTGCATTGCATATATTATTTACTGAGCTGTGCACTGTTGTTAGCATTCTGTGACTCCTGCAAGTATTGCTTGATTGACTATTTTATATCAGCAAAAGAAACAAATTTGAAAATGAAAATATTATTATGTTGTGGAGTCAACTTCTCTTTCTGACAAAAACATGTAAGAAGCACATGCTTTATTCACTTACTAAATCCATCAGCCATCATCCAGCTGGATGATAAGTTTCTGCCAAAACATGTGGTGTAATTATATAACCCTGTGTCCAGCGCTTTAAAAACATTCTGTACAGAGTTGCTTGTTCCAAAGTTAAAATGGCTCTTCCAATGTTTTTATAGCACTTTCACATGACTAACTATCCAAACTGCACTGCGGCTTGCAGCTAACTTGTGTCGTTTTGTTCAAAGTAAAAGACTTTATAGCTTTGTGCTTTTGTCTTAATGACCCTTGAACTTTTTTGAACTCTGACTCTCAGTTATTTTAGCCTCAAGGGACTTTTGAAGGTCTTTCCTTTACTTCCTCGATTTGTGCTGTGCTTTATAGTTTTAAAGTTTTATTATAATTATGGTAATTGAAGAGCAACATGATGTGCTCTTAATCATACAAAGGACAGAAGAATGTTCTATTTAGAAGTACTAAATTCTATAATGCTGTTGTTTTTATATACCACACACAATCAAACAGCAATACTTAAAGCCTTGGGCTACTCCTGCCATTGATTTAGCCTTATGAAAACAAAACTTTTGTTCTCACAGTTTACGATCAGCAATGGTTGTTGGGGTTGTTAAGCCTCAGTGTGCCTCATCTAGCCAGCACAGAACTTGGCTGTGCAATACCAAACACACACTACACTCATATGAGTCACTGCACTCATATGATGGCTACTTTGGGGAGTGAATGAAAAAGCACTGTACAAACAATGATATCAACACTTACATTCAAAACTGTAAACATACAATTATCAATTCAGTTTAACTCTGTAGTCAAAATATATTTCAAAGAATTATTTCTTTAGGGTTTTAATTATGGATACATTAACCTGTAAGTATATTAATGTTACTACTCACATTCATTTTAACTGTCAATCACAGGTTATGATCTTTGGATGTAAAACGTTTGCAAAGGTTACAGATCAATCTAGTGGAGTAAAATGCTTTTTTTCTGAGATAAAGTTCATAAATATGTTTAGTGGTTTTAATTGAAAATATCAAGTACAGAAGAACTTTTTTTCCCACTTTTACCTCTGGCCCGGAGTATAACACTCTGGTTACACAATAGATAATAATAGCTGCCATGTGCTGTTAGCTATGTTGAGGAGGAAGTCTTAAGGAGAAGCTTCTGATTGGATCCTTTACTACATAAACTTGGTGATGAAGTCTTAGCAAATATTATACTGACTCAAATGTGGCAAGTTCTCAAAAGTTTCTGCAACTGCTGTTTAGTGCAGGCATACTTTCACATATTTTCAGATTGCTCCATCTAGGGGTAAATCAAGCTGTCAAGGAACCCTGGGTAAGTTTACACAACAATGATTACTGGAGATGAGATCTTCTGTATCTTCCACTAAAAAAACGTAATTAAACATTTAGAATTCTTAAATACATAGTACATATAATAATAAGTAAAAGTATGAGCTATTGGACTTTAAAGGAGAAAAAAACAAAAATGGATTGTATAATAAGTAACTGACTAGAAACTTTATTAACGATGAATAAATAATATATTTCACAGGTCAGTACCAAGGTTGTGAACATCATTTGGCTTTCCAGATTGTGGAAAGTTGTCTGGAGTTTATGCTTCTCGTGTATTTAACTTGCTTCATGTTTTTAATGCTTTAAGTCATCAGAAAGTCAGCTCACTTGTTGTTTACAGCTTTTTACTGAATAATCTGGCAAACCCCAAATAGCTTTTTGCGATGCTTTCAACTGCTCTCTAAAGCATTAATAAAATAATCTTGTGATCTCTAATATAGCCTCAGGTTATGACCTGTGAAGCTGCTCTTGAGTTTTCAACAAATTTGCAAAAGTGTGATCAATCAAAATTTGAAACTTCTTAGGTTCTTATAATTAATTAGTGCAAATGAAAAATTGAATTCATTTAAAAATTCTGTTATTTATGACAAAAACTCATGTTCAAAATAATAAGTAGAAATACCATTATATTTTTTCTCTTGCTCCTTTCTGTATGCAAATAAAAGCCGACGTTTTAACCAGACGGAAGTGACGACATACAAATTACCCAACTACATCACTAGCCAAAACAATCCGGTTTTAATAGTAAGTTTTTACAGTTTAACCAACTGAACAGTGCACTTTTGTGGGGTTACTTGTATTAAACGTACTGTTACTGTGGGATTTCAAAAACGCAGCATTTACTCGGCAATAACGCGTGTAAACGGGTGATCCTCAACTAAAACCCGCCAGATAGGTCAGGTTATCAATGTGTTAAAATTACGGGGAGTAGGAGAAGTTCGACTTCTGAATCAAAAATTGTGATTTCAAAATAAAATAAATTCAATTTAATGCCATAGAGAGACTTTTATTACGAAAAGAAGAAAACGGAAACGGCTTTGTTACATAGCACAGGCTATGCCCATGTGACGCGCGTGGACTATACGGTCGTTGTTGCGGTTTTTCTATTTATAGTTACAATAGAAACCGGCTGCTGGCTAAATGTGCTACAGTCGACCCCCAAAATATTTTGTTTTTTTCTTGCAAAACGTGCTTCAGACGTTTATACTAATGTAGCCTTAGCCGTTCCAAAATTCATCCGGACTCCCGTCAGTAATCCCATGAATTCAGCTGGTAAGTAGTGTTAGCTTGATTCTCAATGGCAAAGAATAGCTAGCTAATCAATAAAGGCATCAGTAATTATGGTTTTACGTTGCTTGGTTAATTGATAAGGAGCTTGTCAGTCAACTCAGCCTTATTGGCAAGGTCAAATAGTCTGCTACAAATAGCTAACGCAGTTCACCAAATTGCCTGACATCAAGGCTACGCACCCATCGTAGGGCAGGCACAGTGATTTGTTTACCACCTAATATCCCCCCTAGTTAAATCCCCCACAGTGGGCATGTGAGAAAGTAGTCGCCATTGCTGACACATACAAGTGCTGCTCCGCTTGTTATGTAGAAATGCCTTGATATGAGTAGGCGGTGTCAAAGAGGTCTTGGCTACATTTCTCATTCGCATATCTGTAGGGCTGTCCGTGCAGGGCAGGTCAATTCAACGGCAGGACGTGATTTTCAGGTTATTCTCTCTACCCTAGTATCGCCCTGCTAACGTTAATTTCCCACGACCACCACAGGATGCTGACAGTCACTTGGGTGGGGCTGACGCGGATGACAGTAGACGGGAGCAGAGCTCAGGGATAAACCAAACCGCACAGGATAATTTTAAAGCACCGTGGGCGGTTGGTCGTTAAAGCCATGACTAAGCCGGAGTCGAAGAAAAGCGGCGTGGCCGTGGGCAAGACCGCCACCGAACAGGTCAACAACGGCTCCGTGGATCCAGGGTGTCCGGATCAGAGCCCAACCATCAAAGCCAAGGTGATGAAGCAGACCTCCAGGGAGAGTCTGCAACGGAGAAACACGGAGTGCGAAGTCTACGACGACGGAACCAACACCTTTTTCTGGTAAGTGGCTTGTGGCAATGTTAGTGCAGGTCCACGGTACCTGCAGAGAAATGTATGTATCAGCTGACAACAGGGTGTGTTATATGTTTCAAGGTGAACTGAAAGACAGGCCCAAAGTGACCTCCATTAGTCACAACAGATAATGTCACCTTGTTACAAGTCTGTAAATGTCAGGTCAAGCTGAAATGTTTTGTGTGTGTGTGTGTGTGTGAGAGAGAGAGAAACTTCCACTAAAAATGATAGCAGGGAATCACCTAGATTTGCTCCACTGGATGTCAGTTTTAAAGGTGTTATGCAGATGGTTGCAGTGTTGTCATGGATGCTCACATTGCACATCCAAGCTCAGGGCTCGCTGTCGATAAGACACTAAGAGATTCTTTGTCATTCATGATGGAAGTCATGCCAGATATTGTTATGTGGTAAACTGTAGGAGTGAGCACATACGTCATTTGATTTTTCTTAGTCTACATATTTAATTTCTCTCTACTGTAGCTCTGTTAAATAAGAGTCTAACCCCAACTGAAAAAAAACCCCACAAATGCAAAATGGTAGTGTGACACATGTTGCAGGATACAGGTTTCATTAAGTGAGGGTATGCAGCTAATCTGGAAAAGTGACATTCCCTTCTGCAGCTTTCTTTAATTTATAGCTACCTTGGCTTTTCAACCAGTCACTACAGGAATATTTGAGCTTCTGTAAGTGTATGTGGTTTTCATTTCTGCTTTGTGTGTAAAACAAGGATTCAGCAAGAATCTGCTAAGCTGTCCAATATCCTTGGCAGCAGAGGAGGCTGGTCCTCCCAGAGAGAACCTTAATGAGAATTTCTCATTGTGTTACAGCCATGGCATCATGTTTCACTAGTGAGGCATTAACAGGAGCAAAGATACCTTTTGTCTATAGCAGTTAATAAAACACAGGAATCTTGTATTATATTGAGGGTTTTTTAATAATTGGGGACCCTGGTTATATTTTATAGGTACACTGATTACTAGAAACGCTTCTCTGTATATGCAGAATAATTCAACAACATTACATAATGCATTCTGCAAAATACCATAAACCTGAATAAACACTTGTCTAAAACAGTATCAACAAATACCTGAAGGCAGAATTTAATGCAGGGTTGTTGTACTAGATGGCACTTTAGGCGGTTTTACCCACTTATGTGGCAATTAAATGCATAGACAATAATCTAGATGCAAGTCTCATGATATACATCAAGATTTGGAGCTGCCTGCTGTTACACCGATCGATTGGTCACGGAGAGGGGGAGGGAGGATTAGAGTAACTAAATGAGCCTAAGTGAATTATATATAGACATCAAAAGCGGGTATTTGCGACACAATGAGTAATTTTAACCTTGTTATTTTAAATTAAAATCCTAACAGTCTAACAGGCCTTTTTTTTTTTTTTTTCACTTAAATGAGAGGGGAAGCTTCAATTCCAGCTTCGTCTGATTGTAGTGGCTGCTGCTGACAGACGCTGGGGCTCGCTGAAGCAGTGGTTGGCTGCCCGCCCAATTCTGATATTTTCACACTAAGAGTCTACAGCATTAAACACAAAATTTGATGTAAGATCTTAACACAGAGAAGGTAGCTTACTTTACTTCACTGCTATGCCTTGTTGGTAGTTGAACTGTTACACGCAAGCTGATGCAAACTCTACACTCAACTTATTTGGCCATCTGTTTTAAAAATATGCAGCCACACTGGGGACTTCTTTGACATGATATGTTATTTTGGAGCCAACTCTGGATAAAAAATTAAGTAAATAATAAATATGAATTTAGCAGGCACTTTTAGGTTTGGGCAAGTCCACAACTGTTGACCCCCAGTTTTCCAGGGGGTGTTTTCCACATAGAGTCTGTACCTCCTACTGCACTTTTCTCCTTATTAAAGTAACACCAGTTACTGTCTGACCAGTAAGGCTTTGGTAGCATGAGAGCATATTGGACCAATACATTCTAGCTTGGGTTGGTCTCTGGATGACCAGCTGTGGTCTGTACTGCTTGTGAAGTATGGGACTTCACAAGCATCACACCGGTTGGCACCTCCTGTTTTGATTTTAACAGAAAAGTGAGATTTTGTAGCTGTTTACTTTGTGGTCAGCATAACAACAACTTTTGGGTGTTGTGAAACATTACATCATGAATATTAGTGGGCTAGTATTGAATACATAAACATGTTAAAAAACAAGAATGGAAAGTGGCAGATTACGCTGATAATGTCTAGCATCTTAGTTCGTCAGGTGAGTCATTTGAATTTACATTCTGCAGTTATAAATCTGTCAAATCAAACCATTATCTCACATTTTTAAGTGCTGACTCCAGATCATAAACCGGCATGGAATGACATGAAGCAGGCAGTGAAAAAGATGGCTGTTCTTGGTGGATTTCCGAGTGTGTAGTCAGTAGTGTAGCACATGGACCCCGTGTGGGTGTCTCCCAAGTGTTCACAGAGTTATTAGTAGGAACTGTTTGTGTGTGGTAGCAGCTTCCTCTATTTGGTAAGGAGTATATGCACATGACATGCAGCCTACCTTATTGGCACAGACTGGAGCTGAAAAAGTGCATCTTTTTTCTATGACGTTTTGATAGGCCTTATATAGACCTCAGACTGATGAAATATTTTTGTGCTGGCATTCTACTTTTAGTTTTTCCTTAAATGGTTTTAGTGTTGACACATTTCAGTATTGTTTGTACGGGCTACAGAAAATATTTGATTAGATACACGAAACTGGCAATTAACCATGTTGTATTAAGTCATTATTAGTTTTTTTTTTCCCTCAGTAAAATCACAAACTTTTTCCAACCCTATTTCATCCTTAAATATAGACTCTAATTTGTCATGAGGCTGCCATAAACCTTTTGCTCATTTTATCTGGATGCCCAGCTTCAAGCTCAGATAAATTTTTTGTTCTGAGCTTAGCCTGTTGCTCATTTGCACCAAACCGGTATTTCCGCTGCATCTTTTCACTCTTGGTGGTGTTGTATGGTTGTCAGGCAAGAGAGAAACCAGGTCTTCCCCTGTGTCTCCTGCCAAACAGGTTGGATAAGGAGGTGGAACAGGAAATAATGCTGATAACACCTGACATCCTATCTTGTAAATCAGACTTGAAGCCAAAGGGGATGATGTTTTTTTAGATTTAAAGTTGACAGTGTTAACGTCATTAAAAATAATATTTTGCTATACTGCACTATCAAGTACCCTCTGATTATATGACTGGTCTTACTTTTTTTTTTTTTTTTTTTTAAATCTGAATACTCAGAGCAAAGCTTTGACTTTGTAGCTACAGACTTTTAACGCATACAGCTCTGGAAAAAATTAAGAGACCACTGCAAAATTATCAGTTTCTCTGATTTTGCTATTTATAGGTATATGTTTGAGTAAAATGAACATTTTTGTTTTATTCTATAAACTACTGACAACATAACTCCCAAATTCCAAATACAAATATTTTCATTTAGAGCATTTATTTGCAGAAAATGAAAAATGGTCAAAATACCAAAAAAGGTCCAGTGTTTTCAGACCTCAAACGATGCAAAAAAGACAAGTTCATATTCATTTTTAAACAACACATTACTAATGTTTTAACTTAGGAAGTGTTCAGAAATCAATATTTGGTGGAATAACCCTGATTTACAATCACAGCTTTCATGCGTCTTGGCATGCTCTCCACCAGTCTTTCACATTGCTGTTGGGTGACTTTATGCCATTCC
>VUQI01015783.1:4177-28444 GCA_015106735.1 Paratilapia polleni
AAATAAAATTGAATTGAATTGAATTGAATTGTTCTGTGTGTTGTATTCAGTTTAGCTTGGCTTTCCTGGTCTCGTTATCCCTGATGTGTTCCACCTGTTCCACCCTGCTGTTCTCTATCTCCCTGATTTCCTGGTGTGTGTATTTATTGTCTCAGTCTCCCTTTGTCCTCTGTCAGATCAGCCATCATAGTTGTGTGCTCTCCTGTTTCTGTTTGGACCTGTTGCCACGTACACTTGTGAACACTCGAACATGGTGTTCATTATAGACAAAGTGTGATTGGCACAGAAGTCCAGTAACAGATCACCACTCAGGTTCAGATCAGGCAGACGCTTCCTCCCAATCATACCCCTCCAGGTTTCACTGTCATTGCCCACGTGAGCATTGAAGTCTCCCAGCAGGACAATGGAGTCCCCAGGTGGGACACCCTCCAGCACCCTACCCAGTGACTCCAAGAATGCTGGGTATTCTGAACTGTCGTTCAGCACATAAGCACAAACGACAGTCAGGACTCCTTCCGTGACCCAAATTCACTGGGAATTTGCTTGTCCACCGGGGAATACCCCAACTTAGGGAACTGGGTGGATCCAAGTATACCCACCCCTGCCCACTGTCTCTCACTGAGGGCAACTTCAGATTGGAAGAGAGTCCAGCCTCTCTTCAGGAGACTGCTTCCAGAGCCCAAGCCGTGCATTGAGGTGAGCCTGACTATATCTACCTGGTATAACTCAACCTCACAAACTGGCTTAGGCTCCTTCTCCACTCGAAGTGTGAAGTTCCATGTAACACACACTGCACCTGACCTCTACCATGCCTCCTGCAGGTCATGAGCCCACAAGAGGGTGGGCCCATGTTGCCTCTTTGGGTTGCACCCAACTGGGCCCCATGGGCTAAGGCCTGGCCATATGGCGCTCTCCCTCAAGCTCCTTCCCCAGGCCTGGCTCCAGGGTGGGGCCCTGGTAACCCTGGTAAACTGGTCCCTTGCTTGTTTCTATATAGGGGTTTTGTGAATCGCTCTTCATCTGTCCCCTCACACAGGACCGATTTGCCTTGGGAGACCTTATTGGGGGAAAAGCCTCCAACAACTTAGTCCCTAGGATCACTGGGACACACAGACCCCTCCACCACAGTAAGGTGGCGATTCATGGAGGCGGGCGCTTGTTCTGTCACAATAAAAGTATAATAAACCAGAACTGTACAGAATGTGAGTAGAACATGCACTGACAAACCTGACATTTATTTTTAGCTAAAAGGTTTAGCTATGACTGTATGAAGGTGACGCTGAAAAGAAGTTGCATCACAGTAAAACCTAGATGATACTTTATTTACAGACTATTTATCCCTAGGGACTCAGTGAAGAGTTGCAACATGACATTCATCTCTAGATCATTCTCTGTACTCTCAGCCCAAGATGTATAAAACATTATTTTAAATGATTTTATGCATTTGTTGTGAAAGAAAAAATATATAATAATATACAATAGAAATATTGTGCAGATACCCCGCTGTTGACTGCCAGCATCAAAAGACTATAAAAAAATATAAAAAAATAATATATATATAAATAAAATAAAATAAATTTTAAATAGCAAAAAATCCTGTAGTACTTTTTTCTTAACAGTGAAGACATTTTGTGAACTTAGAAATTACAATTTAAAATGCTTATAAGACTTAGGGAATTGAACTTTTTTCATTTTTGATGTCAACAGCAGAATGAACTCAGCAAGAATTATAAACTACTTGTAACACACGGTGATGAAATTACAACGTTTTTTTTTCTTTTTGTTCCTGACAGAATATATTTAGGTTTGCCTGTAGACGGGTTTGCAAGCTGGAAAATGTGGGACAAATTAATTCATTATTAATCCAGCTTTTTTTTCTCCACACTTTCTCATCTGATTATCTTCTTTCTGATATGGCAGAACCCATTTGCCTTCATACATTAATAATTCAGAATTTATAGAGTTCAGACATGCATAGTTTCACATTCGTAGTGTTGTTAAACAGTGATTATTTTTTTCCCACAAGAGTCCACAAATGTATTTACTGTCTATAAGTGTAGATGTCCAAGTGATGTTGCAGTCTTGTTTGAAATATGGGCATCACAATTATGTAGTAAGGAAAGGTTACAACTCATACTGAGTAGAAACTATTCTGAAGAAGTGAAAAACACCAACAGCAGGGCATTAGTCAAGGGTATTTTGCTTTGCAGTAAAATATGTTTTTCTGCATCTTCCAGTATTTTCAGCATCTTGAGTTTGTAAAGTCCGTGGCAGCCAAGATTTTGTGCAAAACCACAAAAACACCAAAAGCAAAACTCTGAACTAAACTCAGAGTTCCAGCTGTAGCTGCTTGTGTTTTCTGCCCTCACAATGCTATGTGAGTAGAAATTCTATTAGACTCAACATTTACCACATTTAATCTTTAATGAGACTGGTTCTAATTTTATCACATTTCCCTTTTCGAAGCATCAGTCAGAATTGTCCACGCTTAGTGAAAATTCTGAAGCCATGATGTGAGTCTAGTCTTATCAGAGAAGACAGATGGGATTGTCGATAGTTGACAGACATGCTGATAACGGATTTTGGTCTTATCTCCAATCACTTCATAGGGTGGAAAGCCTGACAGGCTGCATCTTCAAAGCGACAAAAGGCCAGAAACACACCATGCTCTGACAGATGGAGAGACTGTTTTTAATAACCTCAGTGCCACCATGGCCCAGCAATGATGCCAGAAACAGGGGTGCCAGTGAGGGACACCATACTGTTGTACCTTCTTGGCTGTCACATCTGTACGATAAGATCTTTTCTCACATTACAAAAATGGCAATATAGTAGAAGGGACATTTGTGGTCTGGAATTTGCTCTTTCTGTTTCCTTTGAAATGTTAATATCTCCTTTACCTGTGGTCACCTTTAAATGAAACACCCAGATGTCTGGTCACAAGTTTGTATCCCTTTGAGGTTTCTTAATTTGAGCACAGTTAATGCACCATCCCTCAAGACTATGCAGCAATGTTGATTTAGTATGCTAAGCTTTTTCGTTCAATTGTTTGTTTAATAGTCCCTCTCATGTTGCCTTGAAGTTATCGCAGTCCATATCAGGTCAACGCCATTTATCTTAAATAGGAAAGCTCAGTTCATGCGGCATTTCCATAGCTGGACTGCCATCTCGCAAGCTTCAGCAAAGCTGCTTTAACTGTCTCAGTGACAGTTATACTAAGAGTCACCACTGAACGCAGAGCGTTAATGTTAACTGATCTTGTCTTTGAACAGTGCACTGAATTTTAATGTCAACAGTCATGCTCATTTTTCATTAGCATTATGAATCACTGCCTCAGCCCATCATACTGTTGCTCTAATGACTCACTGCTGTGTAGGTTTGCCATAACATAACCAATAATTCCCTCAGCAACTCCTGGAAGCTTGCAGTGATATGATGTACTTCTCTTAAGTCCAGAGAGAAATAAGGATTTTAAATCGCCAGAGATAATTTTTGAAACAAAAAACCCTCACATACTGAGACACTTGTGCTCCATCAAGTATCATATTGCAGTGAAGGAGTAAAAGGGACAGTTCCCTAGAGAAAATTCTCCATTGACTGGACATTGATAAATAATATATAATCCAAAAGTGCAATTTGATGTAAATTATATGAGGCTCTCAATGTTTAATGGGAACACATTTTAAAAGTGTTGAAAGAGTACAGCTATACAAAGAGTTTGTTGGTTATTTCCAGCCTATGAGCTCCACATTAATTTGAGAGATAAACTGAGAGTTTAAGATGGTAAAAACATGGAGTTTCGAGTGCTGAATTTGCCCTAAGGCATTTATAAAAGGTGTAAAAGCTATATGAGTACTGACATGTGCCCATTCTCACTCAGAAGTAGACTAATGATTTGATGCCAAATTGTTTGTATGTTTATTTTGGGAAAAAAAAGATATTGTTTTAAAATGTATTATATGACATTATATGTTTGAGAATTCATACACACTGATATATACATTATCAGTCAGATTAGATTAGGCGGAGGAGGAAGCTTAAGCTGTCCTTACAGTTTTAAAAAGCAGACAAAAGTGAAGATGAAATAACTAAAATATAGGAGAAATTTCACTTGAAAAATTAGCTGTAACATTTTCTTAATTTCTTAACTGGTATTTGTCTCATAAAAGGTTCTGCTTTCCCACTGCTGTCTGAATCCCCAGCACAGTAGGGGAAATGACAAATTTGTTATATCTGTTGTTTTGACTGAGTCACCTCTACCTAAAAACATAGTATACAACTGTAGTACAACCTGCCCCCAAAATAACAGCAGACTGTTGATGAGCAGCAGGGAACCTCAGGCTCAAACTATGCACATCTGTCAGGCAGGTTTGAGCAAAAGTATACTGCATTATTAATGACGTGCCGCTTGGAGGGTAAGCCTAGGGATGACATCTGTCAAAGAGTAGCACGTCTCTTTCTAGGTTGGGGTACTTCACTCTAGACTGACGTGCAGGGAGGAGCGTGTGTCTGTGTGTGTCTATCTGTCTGTCTGTGTGTGAGTATGTGTTAGGGGATCTTCTAAGTTGACCTTCACATTCCTCAAGCTTTATTCATCACCCACTTTTCCTACTAATTTCTTACATTACTTTCCCTTTTCACTGTGCAGTTTTATGCTGCTTTGTCAGACAACACACTTGAGGCTATTTTAGAACTCATTAGTTTAATTGGCAATAAACTGCAATTATTTTTGCAGCTGCAAACTGCATTTCTAGGCTGCCACACACACACTGCTGGACTAGCAAATGAAAAGAATGCCAGTTCCAGCTTCCCTGGATTTCTCCCCCTACGTCCTGTATGGTGTGATAATAATTACTGCTCAGGGGGTAGGTAAGTTCATCTAGAAAGTTCCCTGGCACCAAATGAGTTGATTTCTTCTCCACTGCTTTAATAATAATACATTTGTAGGCTTGTCTGTGGTGTCCATGGCTCAATAAAAAATAAATGAATAAATAATAAGCTCAATTGAAGGCACTTGGTCGACATTCATGCTCCAGGTTCTTCTCCCTTACATGGAAACCTCACTACTCCCTGCTCACATTAATTATTAATACATTTACGAATGCAAGTGTGTGCTTGGAAACCTTACTGATGTGAGGGGATTTTACACACCAATGGTTTACAGTAGTTATATTGAAAACAGGCCTTTTTGTTAGAATTGTGGTGTTTGTCCACTAAATCTTATCACTACAATCACTCGAAAATCCAGAGTCAAAAGGGTAAGCTTTAGATACTACATGTAGTATGATGCAAGATAGCATCTAGTGTAGTAATAGTGCTGTACTTACAATATATTCCTAACTTTTTTAAAAATAACTGCACAGTACTGTGGCAAGAGAAAACCAGAAAAATTGTAGACTATTTGCGCAATGAAAAATGAAGGTGGAAAGAGGCGATCATCTGTGGGGAAAGGTGGACTAACTAAATGATCAAAACTTATTTGAGAACAGTTAATGGACACCTACCCAACTGTATAATGTACCACAAAGAGGTACGAGGTCTAGTTCATGACTCGTGTGTCAGAGGTTGTGCAATTAACCTCTGTGAATGACTGTGTACTGCAGAGGGAGGAATTTGTTGTGAATGTGTGTGTGTGTATGTATATTTCCCTCCATTTGTTTTTCATGTGTGCATGTGTATGTGTGAGTATATCTTTCAGGCAATGAGACCTTGGACAGGAGAGTAATTGATTCAGAGAATCTTCAAATCAATTCTTGGACAGCTGGGGCCGAGGAGATTAGAAGTGAAGCACGGGCAGCCTGGAGTGCAGTCAGACAGGCCCCAGAGCAAACAGTAATCTCAGGATTATAGACCTGGGGGAGATGTACCTGTTTTCTCTCATTTCGTTCCCTCTTGCTCTCCCAGCAGTGACAGTCTATATTCACTACTAACCACTTTCCCCCAAAATGCTGCACTCCCTCTTCCATTTGTAGAGCTTCACAATGAAAAGGTGACTAAAAGCTTCTGCTGACATCGAGGTACAATCTTAGTGAGAGTGTATGAATGTAAGGAAATTGGTGGAGGATGTGGGCTGACTGATATATGCCGTCAGATGACTTTTGACCTTTTCATTCTCTGCATTTCCTTTAAATAAAGCTCAGAAGCAGCCAAGTCAGAGGCAAGTGGAGATTATCTTGCCATGGAGCTCAAAGGAACCACTTAACCTAATGAAGTAAATAAGGTAATGTGTTCAGAGGTCATTTGTATAATTGTTTTGGTTGGACATATTGCAGCAGAATGATACAGACCTTTGTCCCGTGGCTGGAATATATCTTATTGGCCTTTCCAATTGATTGAATTAAATCACAGGAGTAAATTTGTCAGCTTAATGGTGGAAAAATTGGCCTTAGGAGGAAGTAAGGAGGAGTACTTTTTAAACAGAGCTCAGGAACAGACAGGGCCACAGGCTGGTTGACACAAAATAATCCCCTACAACTTTTTCTGTGTGTCATGTTTCCACTTTGATTTTGTTCTTTAACTATGAAATAAAGCCCCAATTAAGCATAACTCAAAGGTCCACTAAATGCATGTTTAAATTCACAAAATATATCTTAATATGAGTGGAAAGAATACTCAAATTTATTATGTCATCTACTGTATTTTCCAAGATTTTCATTGTTTCTCAAATGAACAAGGCTGTAGTCAAACATAGGCTAGTGGGCCAGTGCACACTCAACAATCACTTACTCAAGGTACTCTCATACTGAAATGAAACAGGCATGCTTTTTCTCATTACTATTTAGGGAACCAGCATTGTCTCAACAAGAAATATTTAAAACTTTAGATATTAAAGTTTTTCCTCATATACCACAACAAATGAGGACTAAATACACCTTGACAATGACTCACAGTGTGTTTTGCCCCTGACTATTTTAATAGGCTGTAGAATAACTGTTTACTTCCACAGCATAGCAGCAGCTCTGGAATAAAGAGATAACATATTTTCAGTGAATAACAAGAGAATGCCAAGCAGTACAATTGAGCTGACATTACCAAATGCACAGTAACCATGACGTTGTATCTTCGTCTGGGACAAATGAATCACTCTCAGTCTGTTTTCCAAACTACCTCATGTTAGCCATCCATGTGGCATGTGCAACACTAAAAATGACTATTTCAACTTGTTGAACATGAAATCTCTGAGAAAGCCTTTGGGAACTTACCTCTAAGTTCTGATTGAGCAGAAGCTGCTGGGATTGCTTGTGTATGTTGACAAACACATATGTTAAACATTTGCCTGTTTCAGCTTTGCAGATGTTTGTATTCTGAGCTTTTTATTTTCTATTTTCTATTATTATAAAATATACTTCTTTGTCTTTGTGACTGGAGCTGTCACAGTTGGCTCAATCAGTAGAAACAATAAACCATCTTATAATGATTAGCTGCAGCCCTAAATTGTGTGCATCAAATGCTGTGAAACCGTCTTTTCTTTGAGGAAATGATCTGACCTGCAGGTCCTCTTCTCTACAAAAAAAATAAAATAAAGTTGAACATGTTTTGTTTGAAGAGATGATAAGAGTAACAATAGCTGGAGGATGAATATCTCAGTCAGCATATTCCTGCTGGAGGGAGTTCAAATGTGGGCCTGTAACAGGATGAGACTGCTGTCAGCTGTGTGGTCACATTGATGAGAATGGTGACTCCCAAAATGCTCCATCAGGGGCTTGACAGGCTCTTAAGGTGATTACTGGTAGATTAGCATTACAGTAATCACAAGATGATTCCTGATATGGAGGTGATTGTTTCTCCACAGTTCATGACCTCAGCAGAAGCATTCTTCCTGGCAAGTGAGTGAGATGAGGCTGGGCAGATGAGAAAACCTCTGACGGTGTTCAGCTTGCAAAGGAACATGATGAATTCAACTTACATCGACACACTGTCATAACGCATTTTGCAGCCTGTCCCTTAGTGTGGATGCTTGTGAATTACTGATCCTAGCTAATTTCCTCTTACCATCTTTACTAGCAGGGTTTATATCTTTAAAAGTAATAGCCACGTCTGATGATTCAGCTGAGACATTTTTCATATGTCTGGGAGTGATTAACAATATTTACAGAAGACTAAGAGTGTGCAACCTGCTTGTTACTCTTTGAGGATCTACTTAGAAACAACAATGAAAATCTTGATGTAGTGACATCTGCTAGTGGTTGTTTTCAATGAAAAGAGGTTGAGCACAGGAAAGCTAGATGGGCAGGCTAAATTTGCCATGTGGCAGTCAGGTTTGTTCAATTCATCCTTACATGCATGAATCAAGCAAACCCCACATGCCTTTGAAGTAAAAAAAAAAAAAAAATTCAACTTTTGAAGTAGTGCCGTGGAAATTTCCTTATTTATCCAATGCGATCACAGTTTACCCTGGCATTACCAAAATTTGAACTGAATTTTGGCAGTCCTGGACTACCTGCAGCTACATAATGTGTAGATTAAAATTTACACAGACATATAAACTGGAAAGCAGGTGTTTGAAAGGCAGTCAGAGTCATCCTGCAAAACAGCCAGCTAACCTTTTTCCACTAATTTATTGGTGGCAGCTTTGGAGAGAAAGGCAGAAAACAGTTGCAGAAATCCTACTCCAGCCCACGGCCCATATCACTGCAGCTGTATCAATGCGAATTAGGGCTGCACAGTTATTCAAATTTTAATCTCGATCACGATTTTGGCTTCCCACAATTAAATGAGCATGATCGGGCGACATTTGAAATGTGTGCTTCTCCAATTAAAATGCAAAGCAAAAGCACATCAAGCACACCTGACCACGTGCCTGCATGTGCCAATCACACCTGTTCCCTGCACTGCATAGCTTGGAGTTTCCTGGACTAGTCTGGATGTGTAACACTATGTTAAAAGACAGTTATACAACAAAATTCAAATGTCTGGCACAGCAGAAGGTGAAGAGCTTGTTCCTAGAAGCGGATCATCATCTGTTGTTTGGAAATACTTCGGATTTAGGGCAAGTGATGTTAACTGAGAACAAATCCTATGCAAAGCGCTGTAGAGTTGTGTCTGCACTGCAAAGCAATACAACTAACTTATTCAACCACCTGAAAAGACACCACAGGCTATAGTATAATTAATGTGTGAAGGCCAGGAAAAACAATGCAATGGTTGCTAACATGAATTGTCCAAAAACAACTCAGACATCCATAAAAACGAGCTTGTACAACACATCAGTGTATCCATCCAGATCACAAAGATGCCCTGAAATAAACAACACAATCGCGTTCCATTTGGCCAAAGGTAAGTGTTCACTAAACATGCAGAGAAACAAATGTTTCAGGAAAATGGTCAATGCACTGGACAAAAGAAATGTTATCCCCTCGCGCAATTATTTTTCCAAGGTGGCAAAAACTGTGCTGTATGCAAAATGTCACCAGGGAAAAAGAGATGGATCTCACAGCTGTCGAGTACTTTGCTACAAGTTTTATTCACATGCATCATGCAGGTACAATGAATGAAATTAAAGACTTTATATTATTTGTCTGCAATGATTATTTATAAAGATTAATGAACAGGAATGTAGCACAATGTAAGGGTGAAAGAAGTTCCCTGTTGATTTAATTTTCTGTTAGAAGAAAATTTTTTTTTACCAAAACCTAAGAGATGCACTGAATTTAGGTGAATAAGGAGGACTAACGGAATGTGATCTTTTGTGCTTGGATTAAATCCACATTAACTTTATTTCAGACTACTGTGGTAAAGTGATTTAAAACATGGCCTCATATTATCCAGGTGTGGTTTGATTACTGTGCTGTTCTTATAGTTACATCACCACAGAGCACATTGTTTTAACAACTGAAGACAGTTCTGTCAAGGAACGAAGGATATTGCAATGGTAGAATCTTGGTTGAGCATTTTCTTGAAATTTTCCAGAAATCAGATGTAGAAAAGAGAGGAGAAAGGCAACAGGGACTTGTGAGTAGGCATCGGTTGAAATGCGCCACTGTATGTGTGCAGTGATCCAGAACAGGAAGGGATTAGATCAGGAAGAGAAATTATAAGTGCTCCTCGCAAAGCTTTACAATGGAAGCCTGAGGTTTGACTGAGCTGCGCAATTTTTATACTTGTCAGAATTTGTACCAGATGCATGACATGTAAATTGAACTGGCAACAAAACATAGCCAGTAGGCAAAGAAGGCAACTGAGGTCTGAAGTTATCCTAAAATATCTAGTACTATTACAGAGAATAGATTTTGAATGAGAGTGCCTTTGTGGCTGCTGGAGGAGCTCTATTAATCTCCACAAAAACCATTGGGGAGGGTTGAAATTCCAGCCTCACTTGTCTACCATTGCCAGTGGCAGTCAAAAAATCAATAAGTCCAAAATAAGACTGCTGTTCCACAAAAACCTCTATGATTACTCCCACGTCACCAATAACTTCTGCAAACACTGTCCTTAGCCACCCTGCCTTTGATAATCTGATATAAATTCCAGAATGGCCCACAACTGAACATGCAGTCATTTTAGAGGCAAGGAGAAGTCCACTCTGGAAAACACTGTTTTCTTCATCAACACATATAAATTTCCTCTACAATTGCTTGAAACATGCTGTAACACAAGCAGAATATAAGCGCTATAAGTCTAACCTTTAATAGCTGACATGTGCCTTTTTTAAGCAGGGTCTTGGGGCAGTGCAACGATTTGGTTTTAAGCTGAGCTGTTCTAGTCACACCACATTTTGCAGTATTGAGACAGGTGTGGTTTTCATCATGCATATGTTAGCTGGCAAAACCTCTAAAGTAGAATTCTGTGGGAGGATTACCGCTGGCAGAGAGCAGTGGCAGCAGTTCAAACAATGTGAAAAAAAATCCTCAGCACCTTTAATGATCAGCAAAGTTACACAACTCCATCTCCTACCTGAAATATATAACTTAAATATAGATTAGTTGTTTTCAGGGCATCATTTTGTGACAGGTCCAATTTTTACCTCATACCTATGCCCACTTTCTTTCAGCCTACCCTCTGCAACATTTATTTTATACATCCCGGAATGACTTTCAGCATATCAAGAGAAGACACTTTTTACAGTTCATGTGGTTGAAAGGTCCATAGCAAAAAAAAAGTAAAAGTAATAAAGTGAGAATTTTCAGGTCACAAAAAGGTGAGATGCACCCATTACTCAAAAACCTGCCCTTCATCTGTAATGGATTTCTTCCAATATGATTTCTGAACATAGAGGTAACAGCGTACTTCTAGAAAGAAGCCCTTGATCTCCAAAACACAGGTTGAAGCATCAAAACCTGATGTTTACAGTCATGTTACAGACAGCTAAGTTTTTTTTTTTTCCTTTTTATTGTGAAACTCAATGTAACTGCATTGAAATATCTCAGTGTGCACAGGTTTTCCACAACCAGACAACAAAACTGGACAAGTTATGCATCATCAAGAGTACATAGATTCTTGGATGTGTGTTTCCTTCTAAAAAAGATCAGATATACTGTTGCTGACAGTACATAACATAGATTTAATAAATGGGAAAGGTTGTTCCCTTTATTTGACATTGCTCCCATTGTTACAGAAACAATCTTTGTTTGAGAAATCCTCTCAGAAATCAGCTTTTCACAACCATCATCAAGACATTTGAGCCCCCTCAACACACACACACACACACACACACACACACACACACACACACACACACTCTCCAATGTGCTCCCTATTTTTGGGATACTGAGCACATTAGTGTGATTAGCAGGTGGCCCCAAATATTGATTAAAGTGATTTCATACAGAGAGATGTTCCTACCTGATGCATAATATTTGGCTGATCCAAAAAAGAATGGACATTAATATTATTGTTACTAATGCTACTGGCATGATTCTCACTGCTTATTCCAATCTAATTTAAAAAATTTAAATTAGATTGATTTAAAAGACAAAGAAAGAGAGACACAGACACAGAGGAAAACAGATTTAGCATGCAAGATAAAGAAGGTAGATGTAGGTAGGTAAGTAGGTAGGTAGGCAGATTACTGCTGTAGCTGGTATTCTACTTAGTCAGACTTGGTGATGTTTTCAGATTACACATTCGATTAAACAAACACACAGTTTAATCCAATATTTTTCATTTTGTTACTGAATTTTTGCTTTTGGAAGGCAGTAGTTGTAATAAAAACAGAAACTCACTGGATATAGGGTACCAATGTCACTAGAGGCATGTGCTCACCGTTTCAATGTTAGGATATCCAAAGCTTGGCAAACCTAAGGTGTCTAGTTACCCTTTCCAAGCTATGATTAAACAAACCCTGCTTGGGGGAGGGCTAATAAACTCTCAGTTTACACAACCTGGTACAAGACTTTTTGTTCTGTTGTAGTGAGATAACTGATATTTACACAGAGCTTAAAAACTGCCTCTCCTTGAGAGAGACCTGCCCAATGCTTACCTATTCAGCATTCAATGGGAAAACAATAAACAAACCTGGGGAGGAGGGAGGAAATTGAGAGATTGATAGGCATACAGTTCTGATCACTCAACCAACAGAAGCTCACTTTACTGGCTCTGTGCTTTATGCACATTTGTGTTTATGAAATTGCAATCGATTGTTTCAATTACATGCACGGCTGAACCATAACGTTGTCACAATTGATGTGCTACTTGGAGTCAACCTTCATAAAAATCATTCAAGTTTTGAGTGTTTTTAAAAAAGAGTTGTTTTTCAGACTATTTTTCATCATATCCCACTGTAGGTAGATGTGATGCAGGCTATGAATAAGACTATGGGGGTAAATAGCAGAGATATCCCAGACAATAAACTGAAGCCTTGGTGCTGACTCTAATCAGTGAGCATAAGCTTTAGGTAGTGACCATAAGAAAAAGATCACGAGTAGAAGCAGTTGAAATTAGGCTTCTTGGTGGGGTGGCAAGGCTCTTTCCCCATGACACTGTAAGAATTTCAGTGATCTGAAGGGACCTTGAAGAAATAATGGATTGACTCCAAACTGAAGTAAAGGCTACACACTGAAATGCAGTCAGTCTCTCGCACTGGAGAGACTATATTTTTATAGAAACCTCTTGTTACTGCAGTACTTATGTACTGCAGTAAAAACACTGAAACGCTGGATCCTCAAGCTGAATCATCAAGCTGAATCATCAAAGTCATTGACTGAATAAGTAGCTTTTAGAATTTGAGCAAATCTCACTGGTGATTACCAGCAGCATTGTTGGCTCATTCATACAGTATGTAAAGTATTGCTTAAAAGCTCACTGAAAGGCCACAAAAGCCCCTCAAACAAACATGATGCTGTGATAGTCACCAACAAGCAGTTCAAACAAGCACTGGACTGAGCTTACTTCCTTTAGAATCTGAAACTGGAAGTAAAGTCAATCAGAAGCAGCTCCCATAAACCATAGTGTGATTGCGGTGATGACATTTCTTAATAATGTGTTACCTTATCTATAAGAGATATTCTTATTTTGGATGAATCAGGAGAGCAAAACTGAAGAACAATAGCAACTTGCAGGAATTAATGTGCTATTTATGCCTTGTTCATATCATAGTTTCCTTTTATGGACCGTCTTTGAAACGGATGTGATCCTATAGATACAAACATTGTTGTAAGATGTGGAGGTGGAGGTGTTCTAAGGAACAAAGGCGAGTCGTTTATTAAGGCTGATAAGGGTTCAGACATAAATCCAAAGTAGAATCCAAAACAGAGTCCAAAAATGCAAATAACAAAATCCAAAATCACAGAGAACCACACAAGAAAACAGGCAGGCAGGTAAATAATAAGACACAGCAAGGGACAAGAGGAGGACTGGGGCAATATATATACAGGAACACACTGAGGGCTTACGAGGGAAGTGGAAACAGCTGGGGACAACAGATGACAATCAAGACAATGAGACATGGAAGGGAGTGAAACTAAACACCAGACACTAGAGACAAATGACTATCAAAGTTAGATTAGCTAGAGAAACATAAGGTAACAACTCAACAATTGGTAAACAAAGAACTAGCTAAGAATATAGACATAAAAGAATGAATCCAAGAGATAACCTATAATACAAAACTCAAAACACTGGGTCCCAGACCCACCTGTTATGACAAATTTTACAGCCACAGACAACGTATCATTAAATAAACCAAAAGAAACCAAAGTGTGCATCAAAGTGATATGTACTTTTTACATTTGTATGGTGCAAACTACCTACTTATTACTGCAAGTCCAATTTGGGAACCCATTAGATTTGTCTGGTAGGCTCTGGAGACAACCGCCAATGTTTTGGGTCTGTAGCCAGATGATATCTGGATAACAGCCTGACTATAAATGCAGATACATTTAAAATATCTAACAAAAAATAAAGCAGTCATTGGATGATAGTTGATGGTTTTGAGATCAGATTTGCCCTCCATATAGACTGTTGACCTGCACACCCAAAGCCCACTCAGATATACTTACTCAATATAAGTCAAACTACAAATGAAAAAAGCAGAAAGGTTCCATTACCAAATATATTATCCCTTCCGACAGACTCTTCACGTTCATATGCAGATACTGTATCTGTTTATACAGATTATGACAAGCCTGGCTGGGATGAGGACCAAAAATATAGATGGATAGCTTTATTTGACTGTGGGTGATTTAGATCAAGTGTCCTATGCATAATAAGTTTAAAGTCCTTTTGATAAGTGCTTTTCCAAATGCTGTTGCTGCCATTTTATTGCTGTCTACAGAGTGGATGATGCTGTTTGGATAAAGCAGTGCCATCTCTCCTGAAATTAAGGGTGAATAACAGCTTGAAAAGACAAATGTTTAGTGTTGTCTCTCCCCACTGTGCTAAAATAGGTGCTGCTGGGTTTTGTGTGATTGCACTGTTAAATGCAATCATTGCACCCTGTAAAAGACCACACACAACGTCAAGCATAGCCAACAATAGGAAGGCAAATAGAAATCAATTTAAAAATAATAATAGAATATATTTTGTGGTGTAGCTCTGTCAAGTAACCCGCTGTTAATTACTGTCACTGCACCTGTGTTTGATTGCTGTCTACTGTAAATGATTTCTAGGTTCACAGACATGTCAGCACAGTCTGTCTGAAATGCTCCTCATTACGTGATGGCAATTAATTGCACTTTGACTAAATGGAATTATACATTGCTTGTAAGTGTAAAATGTGTGACCTCTTAGCAGAAGGTCAGATTTACTCTACTGCTGAGATCAAGCTGAACTTTGTAAAGAATACAATCCATCCACCCGTCCAGCCATGCATTTTCGTCCATTTATCCAATTCAGTGGGGCTGGACCCTATCTCAGCTGTCATGGGGTGAGAGGTAGTCTACACCCTAAACAGGTCACCCTAATTTCAGATTACCTTGAAATTTTCTGAGCATTTTGCTCTCCAAAGAAGCCAAAATTTTATTTTCGGCCCCACTACTGGTAGGGACAATAGGGCTCTTTCAGAGAAACATTTTGACATGAAATAGTAGGTAAACAATGGCGTTACTAGCTACTTTTGGCTGCTCCCTTATTCACAAGGGGTTGCCACAGCGGGGAGGTCCACATGTTTGATTTGGCAGATTTTTACACCTGGTGCCCTTCCTGATGCCACCCCAAAGGGATTTGTGTTTGTTTTTTGACTCATTTGGTGTAACAGGTTGCAGACTATATGTCTTTAATGAAAAATGAAAAGTTTATTAAATAATTTCTCAATATGTAATGTTAATGAAAATGATCATTTAAATAGTTTTGTGTGTGTTTATGCGTCATGCCAGACAGTGACATTCATCCACTTTTCTTATATTTGCTTGTTTTTTTTGCTCTCTGTATGTTGTATTTTTCGACCATTTTCAATAAAATAAACGTAATGCATTCTTTGTGGGACTTCTTGTTTCATTATTTAGGAGGTACTGAGACCTTCGAGACTGTACCTGTAATTAAGGGCAATAAATTAAACTTGACTTGACCAGAAAGTCCTCCTGGGCAACCTTAATTTTCAGCATACTGTGATGTCTCCCTTGCTGTTCTATTTCTTTACATATCTATAATACACTGACAAAATCTTGAGCATTACATGCATCCCACGGGTAAAATAAAAAACTCATTGTCAGCTCATTTGTCCTTTCCCACAGCATACAACTCCCCTCCTTCACCCAAAGTCTTTCAATTTACTGAGGCAGCACTAAGGTGTTGATTGAAATTTCATTGACTCTACACAAATCCCTGGACTCTAATCCTCATAATTCTGGCATATTGTATTGTTGTTAACCACTCACTGTCTGGTAAATACAAATCCTTTCACCTTTCACTTTGTAGTCCATGGATAATTGCTGTATCTTCCCCTCAGAAGCATTCCCATGGGGAGTACCAAGCAGCACATAGGAAACAAACACAGTTGTGCTTGTCAATGTAATACGGAGCTTCAGTATGCTGAAGATCACTTGGCAGTGGAAGGAAGGACCCATGTACAGGTCTGCCATCACTGACAGAGCAGACATAGTGGCTAATTAGACCTTTGCAACCTCCCAGTGGTGAAACACTTAAGAGTTGAAATTCCAATCTTTAAGGCTGTTGCCTGCTAGAGCCCGAGCTTGTTATTTAACAAAATGGAGGATGCTTCCTTAAAATTGGAGCTCTTTGACAATAGAGGTGTCATAATATGATACAAAAAAAGGATATGCTGTCATTAAAATTAAAGTAAAGCAGTAACAAATGTTAAAAAGCTGATCAACAGACATAATGTGCAGCCTTGCTATCAATAGCAATAAACCACTAAGTGTAGTTTCAAAGTATATTAGATGCAGAAATGAGCACTGTTGTACTTCACTATGCAACTTAAATAAAAATGTTGTTCTTCTCAGGTCACTCCCTCTTATTGACTATGCAGGGAAAGGAGGGGATGTCACCAAGAACAATGCAGGTTAACTGATTCCTAAGAGACTTGTATTGGTCTGTGACAAGTACCTTCAGAGAGATTTATTCAGCAGCTGAACACAATTTTGATGAGGTAATGAGGAGGACCATTTCTGAAATAGGAGCAATGTAAACATTAGTGAAAGCAACATCTTCTTTTTGTCAAATCAAATATTCTCTGATGCAATATAGAGTCATCTCTCCAAGCAAAAGGTCACGTGATGTCAGAATTGTTCATTCCTAACTAATGTTGCTGAGTCAGAACTTTCTTTGAAAATCTAATGATTTAACTTTTGTGTATGGAGTTTGGTACTCTGGCTTCCTCCCACAGTTCAAACACATGCATGTCACGTTAACTGGTGATTCTAAATTATCCGTAGGTATGAATGTGAGCGTTGTCTCTCTGTGTTAGCCCTGCGAGAGACTGGCAACCCATCCAGAGTGTACCTCGCCTCTCACCCTATGACAGCTCGGATAGGCTCCAGCCCAGCCCCCACAACCCTGAACAGGAGAAGCGGAAGGAAAATGATGGATAGATGTATAAAATTATTCTTTCATACACACCATTATCAGGGAAATGGCAACTGATTATTAGACCTTCCATTGGAACTCTATCGATTTAATCCTTGGTCTTTCTTCAGGAACTCAGGAACATTGTTATATATTGTTTTATATCTATCTAGATAGATAGATTTAAATCCATTTTAGAATCTGTTTATGGCTATCACGATATCAAAGTGAATTCTTTTCGTCATGATTATTGTGTAATGAAATTCTGAAACTGTGGTGCTATTAGTCAAATTCATTTTTAATTAGCAAGTGAATTACAATTAAAATACAAGTGTAGGAAAGTGGAGAGATTCTGTAGCCATGTAGAGCTGGGCTGCAGAGGCTTTGTAGCTAGGTCAGCTACAAGGCTGCTGAAGGAAGTGGGCAGGAAGGGAGTTAAGGAGCTTGCCACTGTCACCGAAAGAAGTGGTCATTGGCTGTGGTTGAAATGAAAGGAGACAGCATGGGCTGCCAATGACCACTAAGTCACCATGCAACACACACCCAGGTCTGATCAGCCTGTGATGGGTCTGCCTCAGCTGAGTGTGTCTTGTGATAAAAGGCTGAAAAAACCCAATGAGGCCAGGGTACACAACTGATGATGTGTTGTGCTGGTGGTAACTTCATGAACTGGTCATCATCATCAAAGGCACCCCCACAGAGAAGACATCTCCAAAGCAAGTACTATGTGGAATTGTTAGGGATTTTAACACCTAGTCCTATTAAGCAAACACAATAACAAAAATAACAAAAGCTATACAAAAAGAACAATTATCATTAGGATATCATGTGTGTAATATCAAAATATTAATTTTCAAATATTACAGCTAATGTCTGTATACAGGTATACAGTGCATCTCTAATGCTATTTTTTCCATTGTATTTATCCTCAGAGGAAAGTTATCCAGATTACAAATGCAAACATTTGGGATTAACAGACATGCAGTTGACTGTTCACTGCAGGCCAAAATGACCTTCAGGCCACCCGGAAATGTCCCCATGCTCCCAATGGCCAGCCTGGCACTGCGTTGTTCTTCTTGGTCTTGGCATATAACACTCAATTCTGTCTCAGCAGACAAGGATTAGGTAACTTTAAACATATAAGCAAAGCTTTGTGGGAGACATGTATAATTTTGTTCTTGTTTCTCTTGTCAATCATTATGTAACCCCACTGATTTATCTCTCAAATCATTGTGGGCATCCCAAACTGCAGGGGTGGGAACCACTGGAATAGCCCACAGGCAAACTGATATAAAACATCAATGAATATACAATGGCTTATTAATTAATGATTGGTCAAATGTTAGCACATTATCCTGTCATAACAGTTTGCTTTCACACTACTATATAAGGCAATTCCATCATCCCCTTCAATAATATTTCTACATCTTGGCAGTCAATGAAAATTACATTCTAGCTGTCCATTGAACACAATCAACATCAACATCAGTGTGTAACCACACTGGTATGTGAAAAATGATTTGACTAAAGCACTTTTGATGTTTCAGCTCCACACAGATAACATCACATGCAGTGATCCACAAGATAGAGCCAGAGTGAAACTGACTCCTGTAACTCAATATGTAAATGTCAGCCAGGCAAGGTTCAGTTGTAGCAATTATCCATGTACAAGATCTTTGATTAAGCCAGCACGGTGCAGTGTACATTGATTGAGAGAGTACATTTCTAAACGGCTGCTGTCTCTCATGACAGTTTTTTCCTTACCCCACTCACTGATTACCAGGAGGTGTGGTGGTCATTATTCCAGTGCACTTATGTACAGTCATCATCAGTCAGCTATTAAATAGGTGTTTTATATCTGAACAAGATCACGCTTTGTAATCATCAACTTTTAAATATCGAATAAATCTTTCATGAATAATACCTTGATAGTAAATGTAACACAAAATGCAATATTTTTAAACTTAATATAGAAACCTCAAACTCATTACACCTTTATGGTTCCATCTTTGTGTTATCTCATCAGATGTATCCCAAAGGTCTTTTTAATCCTCGCTAGAAAATTGGTTTCATATCATTTGAAATATTAAGAAGAGGGCAAAAAAACTGCATATTTGGGAGATAGTTCTCTGCATTCTTTACACCTTATCTAATAAAATATCAAACTAATCAAGCTCCTCTTGCAACATTTTTAATTGAAGGCAACCTGGCAGCTGCATGTTTCACAATGTGAGCTCCATAATTAAAATGATTAAATGCCAATGTTAATTTTTAAATAAAAAAAAATAGAAAAGAAGATTTTGCTTTCTATTTCCTCATTTGCAGTTTAAAAAAATATATAGATATGTGTTTTAGGTCTTGATATGTCAGTCGAAGCTAGTCGTGAAGCAGTCACACCTCAGCATGCTCCTTGACTCAAGTGTGACAAGCAGGACTTGCCCAACATGAAACTGTGAGTGACATGCTGCTGGTTGGTATGTGCTTCACTTCACACTTATCTGCTCCTGCAATGATGGACAGCACACACACACAGATTCATCTCCACAGGGAGAGATGTTCCAGACATAGGCCATACAAGACATAAATGATCCACGGTGCCCGAAGAATATGTTACAGTGGGTTGATTCATTCACGTTGTCAGCAATCTATCTCTGTTATTCTCTGTTATGCTTCAAAAGAGAGACTTCAGCTCCCCTGCTGCCTTTTAGCTTCTGTAAGCATTCCCCAGCTTATTTTTAAATATTTTTAAATTGCTTATCAAACATAACACAAAGGATAATCTCAGATTCACATCAACAAACAACATGGCGTGAGTTTATCTTATGAGATTAAGAAACATGTTTTCATGATTTAGAGAAGTTAGACTTGTACAACACCAGTGAATGTAATCGTTCAAGACTCCAGCAGTGATATTAATGCAGGAGAGCATGTGCACTTTGTAACATAATTAAAAGTTGTCCAGGGGAAGGGACTGCTGCAGGGTGCAATTACTCATAACTGCCAATGTGATAACATGAAAGTCTGCGGATCACTATATTGTGCACAAATTTAAACACGTTTCAAATTGGTGAGACACTTTCTTTCACAGGTTGTCTTAATGTGTGGATGCGTTTGTCAGATTAGGACTTAGAGGTTTACACAACACACACACACACACACACACACACACACACACACACAGAGGCATGTATGCAGTCTTTAAACTGCCATCTAGTCTGACCCTTCTGAAATGACTGTTAACTTGACCACTATTACCCACTGTACAGCACTACATCAAATGCAGCCACCCTCATGGTCACTCTAGACATACAAGAATACGTGGCACATAAGCACATTGTCTTATTTCAAAATATGACACACTTATGACTGTCACATTGTCATGTGTAACATCAAAGCTAAATCAATGAAAGCTTACATACGCTGCAAACACTTGTACTTTCATGATAACCATTTTATGTTGCTGCATATTTTTTTAATGGGCCATTGATTTGGCAAACACAAACAAAAACAAGGTGGAATTGCATTTTCAACCGTTTATAATGTAGTTTTGAAGCCACTAAGCTTGTCTGGGTTGGATACTGCGTATAATTAATGTCTCATTGTTTGTGTTAGACAGGGTCATTGAGGTTAATTGAGTCTTACTTCAAAATACTGGCTGGGAGCCACACGTGCAGTCTTTACTGTATATTCATTTTAATTAATATAAAAGGAGTAGGCAGCAAGCCTTGCCAAGACTAATGATGGGCAAATGCTGTGTAAACAACAACAAAGGCTGGCCCTGTTCAGCTGCCTGTGCAATATTAGCAGACATAGCATCTAATCGTACTGTGGCTGTCACCACTGCTCTCTTTCTGTCACTGACAGATAGGCTACTCGAGTGAATTAAGCAGAGAGTAAAGGTAACCTCCCAAACAAAGCCTTGTGGGTATTGGATGCTGGAGCATTTGCAACGCATGCCATGATACCAAGCTCTCACGCTGCCTTTCTTTGAAGCACACTCTAGAGCTAGTAAACATGCTTTAAGGGTGCTTTGCAGATGACCTTTCCATAACTCTTCACTAAAACACCAATAATTAGCCATATGTTTTTCTGCACATTCTAACCTTTTAATCCTGATACACTGCAGTTTGCACAGCTACAAGTCCACCTCTTAGAAGAAAATCAGTATTTCTGTACAGTAACAGAAATACTGAACATGAGTAGGCAGCTGAAATCTGTCAATCAATGTATTGAAGAAAAAAAATAAACAGCAAAAATTTTGATTCTTTTATGAAAAAAGTTATAATTTCTTTTAGGTATCTGGACTATTGATTAACAAAGAAAATAATCAATAGCTTTACCCATCCATCTATTTTCTTGACTGCTTATCCACCTGGACAGATCATCTGTCCACTACATGGCCAACACAGAAAGACATAATTTCACACAATCTTACATCAAAGAGCATGGAAATTCACAAAACCTTGGTGTGGTGACAGTTCTAAAAACTGCCCCACCATGCTGTACTTAATAGCATTTTAAATAATGAAAATAATTATCACCACTGTATTAGGAAATATTGATTTGTTACCTTTGTAAAGTGCTTCAACTTTTAATTTCCAGGTCTTGGGTTCTTGTTTTTTGAATTATGGATATTAAATACATCAAGATGGTTTTTGGTTTAATTTCTCACTTTATTTATTATGCCTGGGAACTGTCAAAATGAATTGCCCATTGTGGGATAAATAAAGTTTTATGAATCTAAATCTTCTTTTAAGCACATCCTACTGTGACGCATCAAAAATAAATAAATAAATAACACAATATTATAAGCTAAAAGAAGGCTATGTTTCAAATGTCAGACAATACAAAATTATTTTCAGAAAGGAAAAGTACCAAAGACACAGGTAACTTTATGAAGTACACATAGCACATATAGTCTTATGTAATCCCCAAATAAAATTTTATATATTTATAATATATCAGGTTATAATCAGGTTGCAAACAAACAAACAAAATAATTCAGGCACCGCAGTGGGCCTATATCCTCTGCAACCTCTATCTAGTATCTAGTATCTATTATTTGTTACTGCTGTCAGTGTAACATTTGTAGAATAATTATGAACTTCAGCTAAACAAGTTTAGAATTTAAACATAAACACAGCATTTATAAGAATATTTTATTAAATTAAATCAATATGCTCAATATTCTCAGTCTTGTGTTTTCCACTTGCTGATACAGGGGATCCAATCATACATAGAAACGCTTAAAATGCTACTTTATCCTGTCAGAATTAAATCCCCCTTTCACTTAGTGCCGTTTGGTAAAGTGTGCCACTTAACTTAAGTATTTAATATTTAATATGTCAAATAGCAACAGCACAACAGGCTATCAATTAGAAAAAATATAAATAAACAGATAAATAAATAAATAAACAAATATTCCACTATAGTAGATTCCTTTTACCGACATCTCTCTAAATCTCCAGACAAGGAAGTTGGCAATCTCTGCTCCATTTCCTCAGATGAACAGCTGGCTTTCTGAGTTTGGGATTTAATAAATATATGAAAATTATTCAGCTCTGTAACATCTTCCACAGCGTCATGGACTGCAGGTTCTAACTTGTGACACTTAACGTTTGAAACTTAGTAATATTTGGAGGATTTTTTTGTGACTGTCCTTTAAAATCTGATGAACTGCTGCTCTGAATCCTATTTGTTTTTCTTTTATATAGCTAGTAGTTGTTTTCACACTGATGCAGTGCTAAAAATCATAGGGGGCAGGATTCAATTTCATCCCCACTGGGGAACATTTAGACCAGATTGGGGGAAATTCCACCAAGGTGCAAATCACACCTTGTCTATAATGTTCATTTGTTGTCACAGAGACATTAATAACTATACAATAACTACACAACCTCATGTGGTTAGTGGTGTTTTAATTTTATTTGACTCCATCATATTCAGAGATGCTACTGAGATGCTATTATTCTACCTCATGTCATGGAACTAGTAAGAGTAAGAAAATCACAACACCTCTCAGTATAATACAGTTCAGTATAGGGAAAAACAAAACAAAAACAAAACAAAAAACTTTAACTATAAACTCACTAATAAACATGAATAAATCTGAACATATCTGACAAAGTCAACAACATTTGGAGACTAATTGCTGTAGTTTTAAAGGCAAAATGTGTTCCCATTCTTCAGCATTTATGGTGCCTTCACAGATGTGCAAATGACCCATGCCACATGCATTAATGCAACCTTAAGCTATCAAGGATGCTGGCTTTTGAATTGTATGCTGAGGACAATGTGCCCACATTTTCCAAAAAGAATTTAACAGACAGCAGGACAGTTATCCACTTCATTCAATGAGCTCAGGCCCAGAGAAAGCTCAGGTGTTGCTGGAAATTGATTTTGGTTGGTTAAACTTAGCATGGCACATGGACATGTGTTCACTGCCAGTAATTTCTGAAGTGTTTGTAAGACTGTATAGTGATGTCTGCTGACGTTTCTCCAAATTTTCTGAATCTCTGAATGATATAATTTACTGTATATTATGAAATCCCCAGCTCCTCTACAGTTTCATGCTGAGAAATATTATTCTTAAATTGATGAATTATTTGCCCACACAGTCTTTCACTGAGTGAACCCCTCCCCATTTTCACTTTAGAAAGACTCTCGGATGCTCTTTTTATGTCCAGTCATGTTACAGATTACTACAATTAGGTATGATATATTCCACCAGTTTATGCTTTATTTTTTTGTTTACTAGCCCTTAAACATTTAGCATTCAAGTCTTCTGTTGCCCCCTTCCCAAGGTTCCCAAGGCATTATAATCAAAATTGGCTTTTTTTTTTTTTTTTTAAATAAAAAATAAAATTTATA
>VUQI01015789.1:1790-45483 GCA_015106735.1 Paratilapia polleni
AAAAAAAAAAAAATAAAACAAAATTTTTTTTTTTTTTTTAAATAAAAAAAAAAAAAAAATAATAAAAAAAAAAATAATGTACGCAAACTTGCCGTGCTACATAGCCTTACAAACATGCCACAACTCAACTGAGCATGTGTGTGTGTTGTGCACATTACAGTGTGCTCCAGTATCTAACCACACAGCACTAAACCTCTGCTAGGCAGGTTGTGGCATCACCCTCAAACAGCAGCGGAGGCCGCCGTCCATCAGTGGTATCTAAGGGTCCCACAATCTGAAACTAGCCCCTGCTGGGAAACTGAGCATTTAGAGCAGCTCACAGGGATCACTTTTACATACGCTGACCTTGTTTTGTTTTTTTTAACTTTGGCCTTGTTTAATCTGAGGATCCACCATTGTAAAAGTATGAGTATTAAAAAAAATGGTAAAATGGACTGGTACTTATATAGCGCTTTTCTACTCAGTTTCTGTGTACTCAAAGCGCTTTACACTACAGGCCACATTCACCCAGTCACACATACATTCATACAGCACTTTTATCTACACTTAAGTGCTTACTAACATTCACACACACACACTCACACTCCGATGAATGCATCAGGGAGCAACGTGGGGTTCAGTATCTTGCCCAAGGATACTTCGGCATGCAGACTAGGGGAGCCAGGAATCAAACCACTGACCTTCTGATTAGTAGACAACTCGCTCTACCTCCTGAGCCACAGCCGCCCGCTATAAGTGTTCCATGTTAGGTTTGAAAGGGCAGAAGGGGAGTTCAGATTCTACTTTGCCCTTTGCCTGCAGTGACCTTTCCAAAGCTCACGACATACTGTTCAGATGCTTCATACCAGTGGCAGGTCTATTCTCACTGCTCACATGATGACCCTATTTCTGTCTGTTCACAACCCAGAGTGAAGAAACACACCAGAGAACGACAGTTTGTTTTTTTTTGTTGTTTTTTTTTTTAGAAAAAATACTTTATGAATCATGCAGTCGGTACACGTTTTTCAACACAAACAAAACGTCCTTTCCACATCCCATGAAACACAGTGACACAAATCCATATTCTTTAACAGCAGTGTATAGCTCTTTCTAATGTGATCTTAAAACTAATATTTACACACTTACACTCCACATGAAGCCACCTTAGTTAGCATTCATAAACGGTAAAGCAGTTATAAGCAGACAAAAGGCAAATGCAGGGCGGTGTATAAACATAGTGATAATGATTTAGCAACACTTATGGAAGAGTCCTCACAGTGGTGTAAAATCACATTCTGTTAAGAATACTGCTTATAAATGCTAACAAGTGGCTCTCAAAGGGAAGTGTTTTCATTTACACCTAAACTAAGTAATAAATATGATAAAAATGAGTATATTGTTCCTTTACAAATGAAGATAAATATGCTGCCAGCAGGCCTGGAGGCACTCTGTGGGCGCTGTGTGTCAGACAGGTGGAATCATGAAGGTTTCAGGTCAGCAGAAACGTCACAGAAACATCCTCCCCTGAGCCCCTATTTATCAAACTGGTACAAGTAACAAGCTGGATGTACTCCAACAAACGTAATATTGAAAACTGTTTGTCAAACTTCTTCTGACTGAACACTGTTCCAAAATGTACATTAGCCATTTACTAATAATAATGATCACAATGCATTCTAAATCTGTTTCTTACATTTAAACCTTTAATAAGACCATTTCTCTGCTTCATTTGTCATTTATCTGGGCTAGTATCTTCATTTTCTCCTCTCAGCATTTTATTTTATGATCAACAGAATGTCTTGCAGCACAATTTTATTCCCTTTTAGCCAGTTTCCTTTTTATCAATTTGTATTTGAATGTAACACATATTACTGCTGATTCTGCACAAATTAAGTTAACTTTATATAATTCTTATATATACACATACATATATGATCCTGCAGAACCAGACACCACTGAATAAACTTTGAGAGTTTCAATTTTACACTTGGCTGGTAGGGCAGGGCTCACATTCATGATTAAATGAAATGTGACATTGTGAAGAAAAGCAACACTGACATCAGTGGTGCGACAGCAGGGGAGACTGAGCCAGCACACATGTGCGGGGTTAAGTTCCTTCCAGCTTCTCCATAAATCTGAAATGTCCTTGTCTCACTGCGTGTTTATTTTTACCACGCTTTGACGAGTTGACGGTGAACGAGCTGACCGCTCGGACATCAGTCAAGAGGTCAGATATGAAGCAAATCTAGGACCATGTCTGGAAGCAGCCAATAGTGGTGACCTCCTGAGATGATTAATGAAGCCACAAATACTGCAGTTCCTGTAGTGGCCACTTGAGGCTGGCTCTAAAAGGGAGTCAATCCCTATAGACTCTCATGTTAAATTGGCCAACTTTATAGCAGAAACAAACATGTTTACAGCATGCTACCAAAAAAAACCTTTTTTGGTCTCTATAGCTTCTCACTGTACACGTTTTTTTTTTTTTTTGTTGTGTTTTTTTAATCTTTAATAAGTCATTCATTTAGGATGTGGCTACTTTGAGAGGCCAACAAGGAGCTGTGGTCAATCAGTGTCCACTTGACCTCACTGAAATGGACCATCCAAGAAGTTTGACTAACCAAAACATCCAAGAAGTTTTGGTTAGTGAAATCAGAGTATTTTATTTGTATTACTTTGTGTTACTTAGCACCAATGCAGCTTGCTAACCAAGCTAGCTGTCATTCAAACATGGTGACATCTGGCTCTGAAACAAAAACAAAATAAAACTGAGACCAAAAAAAGAGCCACTTCAGCAGTAATGTGAGTGTAACCTTAACAACTTAAGCTTTTTTTAATCTCAAAAATCCTCAACTGCAACTCACCTTAATTTTATACAATAAATCAATAACAAGACTACACCCAAAACTAATTCTCAATAGATTGATAAGTACAGGCTCCCGGCTTCTGCCCAGCAGCCACTTTGGGCCCCTCACATCAGCAGCAGGCTTTGCACACTTGCTTAGCTGCATTTAGTAGCACTAAAAAGTAGCACTAAAACACCCTCCTGCTATTGCACACTTAAACCCCACCCACTGCTGTGTAATTAAAAACTCTAGTGTCTGACATGGCTCATTTAATAATGATGGAAGCATAGTGTCCATCCACACTGAAAAATTAAGCAGCTAAATAACAGCAGCTCAGCCTGTCAGCAGTCACATTAGACATCCTGCTGTCGAACCTGCTGGCCTTTCATACATGATACAATGTGTTGGTTTGTTTTGAGACTGTAGGAGTTTCTGTTCAAATGGGTGGTGTTTTATAGCAGGATTTAAACTTTCTCTGTGCCCAGCAGAAAAGCACCTGGACTCTCCTCTACCTTTGGTATAAAGAACTGTGGAATTTCAGTGGTGTTGGTTCTGGCTGCTGTGGGTTCGTTCCACTACTACTCATATTACCATATTATGGAGTTCAGCCAACCTTTATTTTGTATAAATGCCAAAATGCCAGGATATCCTCCTGTATCCAGACGCGGTATGGAGTATGTAAGCCAGAGTGCTTTTCTGGCCATTCTATTGTGACCTATTATCTCCTGTGCCAGATGCAGCAAGAGGGTCAAAGTTCAAGGTGCAATGTTATGACAGTATGTCTCAACTGTATGCACACTATGTGCAACACTATGTACTTCAGTAAAGTGCGATACAGAAGGCAGGAAAGGTTTCTGGTATGGTGACATCTTTAGTAACCCCATGCTTCCCTGAACCTTCCAGAAATTGTGTCACTTTGTTTTGGCTTCACTGCATCCTGTATTATCTCTTTATTTTCTTTTGTTTTATCTTATTCTTTAAATCTCATTGTGCTGTATATTCACAAAATTTCTTCTGCTTTTATTTTAGAGTGTTGGTCTAATGCTCTTCTTTGCCTCTGTGTTTGGAATATATATGAAGCTGCCTTTCTTTTTCTGTTGCACTAAAAGAACCACAAAGAGTGGGAAATGTTCAAGTGGTCCTCATTAGCAGACTAGGCTGCAATATCCACTGTTTGAATTTAAAAAAGCCATCTGCCCACATTAAATGTTTACTTTCATAATCCTTAATTTCTATCAGTACATACTTAGAAATGCCCTGTGTATTTTCCCACAGTGCATTGCAATGTCTTCAAAGGTCCGACCGACAGTCCAAGACCAAAAGAATCTTCAGTTTCACAATCAGATTTGACCAGAAAAAAAAGTCACATTTGAGAAGCTGAAGCCAGCAATTTTTGTTCTTACTAAAGCTGCTTTTCCACTGAAAGTATCCAGAATTTTTAGTTCCAGGAACTAATTGGTTCCTTCATACCAGTTAGCAGCAAATTAGTCCACTTATGTATGAAAAGATGACAGCCGGTTTAGCATGAGACTATACAACAAACTGTAGTCCAGGAGGTGGTGGGAATTCAGAAGAAGAGTACTCCACCAATCAGAAGTGTTTCCAACTGCAAGGCCCAGCCCTAAAGTTCCTGTACTTTTGAAAAGTAACTTGTGAGCAGGGACTTTTTGAGGAGTGAAATAATTTCCCTGGAACTTAACCTAGATTCTGGTCCATGTGGTGGAAACACAGCTACTTCAAGATGATGGCTAAAATTATTCAGCAGCTTCTTTAATAATTCATAGATTCAGTCATTCTCTGGTTCCAGCTGAACTTTCTGATCTCCTTTGTCATGTGTGACTGTAAACTGAATATCTTAATGTTTTAGACTGTTAGGTGCAGATAAATGTAACGTTAGAGAATCTGTGTGCAAACGTAAATATCTAAAATATCTGAATAAACTCTGCGTGTTGCAGATCATCACTGTTTTGTCTCTGTTTTCAGTTGTGTTAGTGCCTGCTCCAGCACGGTGACATCACTGTAGCAAATGTGTACAGAAGTGATGACACACTGGCCTGATGCACCGCGGGGGCCTCCGTTTGACCTGCGAGCTCAGTTTCACAACCAGATCAAGGTCTGATAAAGGAGCCTGCATTAGCACCAAGGTGAAAATCAACCAGAGGATCCACACTGGCGTTATAATCTGAGACAGGAAATGGTTTCATTGTTGTGAGAAAGGCACTTTCAGTTGGAACACAGGTAGTCTCTCTTCAGGTTCTTTGGCATTGTTGTTGTTTGTGTGTTTGTGTTTGTGCAGCAGAGTGAGGCTGTCGCTACGTGTGGTGGACCTCGTGGAACATGAGCTCGCGCGGGATGGGTGTCTCTGCTCCGTATATGTTGGAGGCGCGGCGCTCGAACGCAGAAACCATCTGCTTCACCACCTCGTCAAAGAAGACGTGAGCGAGCTGGGAGTGGAGGAGGGAGCGAAACTCGAAGGAGATCTGAGGAGGGGATGATAAAGTTAGCAGCTGAATTTCATCCTACAAACACGTCAGAGGTCTGCGTGTGATCCAGAGAGAAAACCGACACTACAGATATGCCAAGCTGAGACATGTGGAACAACTGACACATGATCACACAGCGGGACATAAAGCATAGCATCACACACCAGACATCTTTCTGCATGTTTCCCAGCCACAAGCTGCTTGTACTTACAGCAAAATCCACAGTGCAGGTCCGAGGGTATCCAGGGAGGCCAGGGCTGAAACGCCATACTGTCTCCAAATGGTTGAACAGTTTACCATCTGAACAGGACGCCTGAAAAGAAACATATACGAGTTAGCTGCAGTCAGTTAGCTGGCAGCAACAAGAGACAGGCTGCATTTGTGAATTTCTTGTTCAAAGCAACGACTGTGACTTTACAGCCTCAGAAAACATTGCGAACACATTCTGAGGAGCCAAACTGAGCAAAAAGAATTTCAAGCTGAACTCTGCAGCTCGTGCTACGCTTCAACGAGAACCTGTTTGGACTAGGATGACATTAACAGGTTAAACCCTCACACCCAAGAAGTGTATCAGTTGCTTCCCCCTCTAACCTGAATTCTGTTGTATTTGCATTTTACAAAGAGCTGTAATTTAAGCTTGATTACACTACGCCTGGCTCAAAGGAGCAGATAGTGTTACAAACGTCTCCCACACCTTTCAGAGGTCAGATAGGTGCTGTCTGAGTCGCCTGTTATCTCCTGATGACACTCACACCCATCTCAGCCTTTGTTTGTTCAGCTGTACTGAGACGAGAGGGGCAGGTATTGTCTTGTCTTTTTTGATTTGTTATTCTGCTATTTGGGTCACCTGTCCTGTGATCTTCAAGGAGAGATCAGCTGATAGTGTGCACCTTTTTTAAATAATAATAATACGTCTCTAGCCTTTACGTCTCTGTGACAGCCAGCTTTTTACGCCCCCTTCCTGTATGGCCAAATTTCTGTCACATTATTAGAGCTCAACTAAAAAAATCTGGCTGTGATTTTAGACAGCCAGTGGACAAAAAGGCCTTTTTTCAAGCCTAGGATGATGTTCAAGATTAATCATTCCCCTTGAACACCTGCAGGTAGTTATGCATGTTTTTATCTCTTCTGGACTACTGCAGCTCACTTTATTTAGGTCTTAATACAGAGTTTCTGCCATATTACAGAGCCAACAGGCCCCCAGGCCAATGTTGGCTTGCTGCTGGTCCTAAGGTCCAGTATGTTTTTTTAAGACAAAAGCTACATCCATTAAGTTAGCAGTATCTTGTTAGTCTAATGTTTCTGTTTTTATACATACAAAAACAGCTTGAAAAGCTATAAAGATTAAGAAAGAGATAAAAGAAATAGACAAATATAAAGACTTTATAGAGTTTCACCTTTTCCACTGAAATCCGCCTACTCATGTCCACTAATTGAGGTAGGCTAAATCATTCACTATGTATGTGAATGATGTTGACCACATTACCCTTACTGGTTATATATGAATTTTAAAATACATTACATACAAGGTTTTATTATATTTTATTATTTATTATATTTTTTAAATCCTAAATAGGCAAGTTCCTTCATATAGCTTCAATCCAGGTCACTAAATAGGGGATCAGGCTTTTTCATATCAATCTTCATTAGCCACTTTCAAATCAATGACAGTACTCTGACTTTGTTTTTAATCCAGCTTGTCTTATCTAAATGACTTACCAATTTTATATTCTTACTGTTTTAGTCTGTGTTTCTTTTAAATAGTTGGATTGTGGGCTTTCTTCTGTTTTATGTGCTCTGTTTTCCTAATAATTCCACAACACTATGTTCAACCGTATTTTTTTTTGACACACCTTGATTTAACATGAGCTTGAAGTAGTACCTTACCTTGACCAGGTGGGGGCGTACTGTAGTGACGAGAGAGGTGTAGTGCTCCACTACAGGGGGGAAGCCCACGGTTAGTTTGGCCTTGCAGAAGCCGGATCTCTTGAACACCACCTCAGACTTCTTGCACCAGGGCACAAAGAGGCGGTAGTCTTCCACCCCGGCCACCACGTCATAGATCTCCTGCATGGAATACCTGTAGGGACAAGGAAGCAGAGGAAGGAGAGCAAGTATGTTAATGCGGAGCTGCACGTCAGGAAGGAGATGATGGTCAGCAACTGTGTGACAAGACATTTACCATGATACAACACTGATGACCCAGAAAAGGCTCAACAAGGTCAGTGAGGGATGGAAGAATGGGGGCAAAAGAAGAGCAGTAAAGCATACAAAACAAAAGCAGGAGGTGTTGAATGACAGACACATGGAGATGGTCTTGAACACCGCTGTTACATAACTGCAGCCATCCAGCTGAGAGAAAATAGCTGCCAGCGCCTGCGTCTATTTATACAAGCAGATTTAGTGATTGTGACCTCTCTGAGGAGCACAGGAGGACATTTAGTGCGTCACACACACACGTAGGGCACAGACACGCAGACAGTACTCCAACCACTCACTGGAACACAGGGCATTTCAGAGCAGCTGAATGTACTGCATGCTGCTGACAGTGGAGTTCACTGACACTTCTGTGATGATTAAATCATATCAGTCATTTATATCATGTTCACCTGGTGTTTCGTGGACATATCACAGTGTTGAGGGTTTAACGTGGTGGTCCCCAATTAATCTCAAATAAGACATGTGGAGATGTCACAGTACACCGCAGGACGTTGTGAAGTCTAGTGCAGTGCTCATTCGGAGCGAGTGTAACCCATGTTTTTGGAGCTACAATTTACAAATTTGTAGCTGTGTGGTTTGGTTACATTTGGTTCAGATTTTCAGCAGGTCAACCCAAACCAAAAGTGATTAGAAATCACAGAAAGACACTGAGAAGTAATGATTAAGATTTTATTGAGTGGCATTAATGATTGCGCTCATAGGTCCAGTTCTTTATCAGTTCCATTACTGATTCCTGATCGATTTACTGTGTGGGGGAAAAAGTAGGTGTAAACATGTTTTTCAGCATCAGAGCAACTGTTTTATTATCTGTGAGTCAGAGCACATCGTAGAAACAGAAGTCAAAGGCCTTGCGTTGTAACTCAGGTGTGTTATGAGTCATGACGTCACTGTTTAGCAATGGGTTGCTGTCAAAAAACGATGCCAATGATGAAAGGAATTAGACGGCTGGGATGCATACCAGTCTGACAGATGAATGAGTTTTTCCATTCCTGTTCAGAGGCTGCCTGAGAAACATCCCTACTTTTAAGTTTTCAGCAGTTACACAGTAATCCAGTGAAACACACCAGAACATCCATGTGTACAATACAAATAGGAGCTGCTAATGGATACTTTAGATAGTTTAAATGGTTAAATATAGGCTAAAAACAGCTCTCACAGCTGACAAAAATGCAAGAGAAAATATCTTCCCCACTGAAAAAACTCCCACGTTCTCTGTAAAATACAAGTTTGTCCCAGCAGACGCCATCTCCTTCTTGAAAAGAATCCTGTCCAAATGTGGCTTGAGATAAAATCACAAAAACACTTCAAGTGAAACCAGACTTTACCCGATGATGCGTCTCTCGGAGTACTCCCTCCTCTTGGAGAGGGAATCCGCGAGGTTGAAGAAGCTGCGTGAAGGCAGCGTGATGGCGCGCCCCGGCATGGCTGCACCCAGCAGGGGAGGCACACGTGTCATCAGGATCCCACATGACGACAGGTATCTAATCACAAAAACAAACAACAACAAGATTGCCAAGGTGAGCATCAATGAAATAAGCTCTCACAAACCACAGGGGAGAGCAGGGCTGATCGATTGGTTTTTGTTTTTGGTCTCTGCAGCCTGCAGTGGAAATATCTGACTATTAAGTACCCCCAGCTTGTGGCTCTTATGTACTGACATACAGTCACATCACCAAGCTAAAGATGTAAATTTAAGAACTCATAATATCAGGCTACACTTTAAAAGCCCAAAAGGTTGTTTAATCCTTAAACATTCTTGTAGAACCTAGGATAAAAAAAAAAAAACCCTGACAGGAAGCACTGGCCCTCTGAATTGAATGGTCACACAAGCTGTGGCTAACTCTAACTGTGTCCACATGTTTTGTTTCTACAGCTCAGGAAGTCTTTTTCAGCTGAAAAAAACAGCTGTCCAATCAAATGGAGTAGTGAGACAATTAATTTTCCCATACAACAAATAAAAATGGGGAAGTTTATTGTGGCCCGTTCAACTCTATAATTGCACTCATCATAAATGTGATCTGCATTCTTCTTACTGTGGGTCCAAACTTCTTATTCATTCTGACTCTTACTCAGTCTAAAGCATACAATGAACCACATATCATCTCATCTCCTATATCATCTCCTGCACTATGTTATGGTAAGCACCATACTGTGCCCTACCTCATACAAAGCTATGCACCCACAAACGTATGGAAAAACTAACATTCTGTTTCTTTCAGCTTCAAAAGCCAGAGTGACACACAGCTGTTTCCTTCTCTCCATTTTGTATTGTGAAAATGTTCCAGTGGCTGCTGTTATGGCATCAAAAAATGTTTTTAACTCCTTTCTGGAACACAATTCTACCAGCTACCTGAAAAAATGCTTTTTCTTACCCTAACAATCTGGGGCCACTGAAAGCTGCTTACTGTCAATGAGAAGCCTCTGAGCTCTATAAAATAAACCATATGCCTTTCTCTCTTTCTATCAACACTCAGGAAACAGCCATCCTGTTTAAATAAGTCAACTGTCAGGGGATAAAGTCAGCAGGGACTTAGTGCTTCCGTTCTCATGATGGCCAGTTGACTGACCCGTGCAGTGTCACAGGTTGTGGTTGAAGGAGAGCTGATTAAAACATGGAGGGTAATATGTAACTATCACAATGTCGGCACTACAAAAAGGTTCCGGGTAGAACTCATGCCCTGGAGTTTCTGTTCCAGGAGGCTTCGGCATAAATAGATTTCTGAAAGGAACTGTCTGGGTCACAGGAAGGAGCAAAGAGAAAAGTTCTCTTAATGTTTGTGCTTCCTTTCTTGAATGTGTTTTGTCCTCAGGGTGCGCCGCTTTAATATTTTTCATAACCAAACTACGCGGGACAGGAAGTCCTGATCTACACCAACATAAAGCCAGGTGATAATTATCCTGTAATACCTGTAAACCAAGGACACAGAGACATGCTGCGATGTACGCCTTTATTCTGGGAAGAGGAAACTTGCAACGTCCGCCAAGCATTTGTCACTCAAATAAAACAAGTCACACATGTACAGATGGCAGCAATGGAACAAGGTCAAGGGCAGTGACTTTACTATAAGCTTTGGACACCTACATCACTGTGCTGCTGAACCACCTGGGCTCTCTCTGCCCTGGTTTATATACCCGGAAACAGAGCCGACTTCAGGAACTGTGCTTTCTGTTTGGCCCAGGGACAGACGTTACAGAAACTGGGTGTATGTTTAGGGTTTGGCTGCTTTACACAGAAGAAGAATTCCATGAATACTGAGGGGGGAAAATTCCCAGCAGTGCTTGTCACAGAATCAGCCTGCCTATTGCCTTATGTCCACCTCTTTTACCAACAACCTGATATACTGAGCACAAGAAAACTACAGTAGATCCATAGGTGAATTTATGGGAAACAAAATCATTGGTAATAACAGATTGCATTTATATACACGGTGATGGCACGCAGTTATCTAGTTGTAATCATGGTGAGACACTATCCTGGGTTGAAGTCTTCACAGAGAACAGTCTTTAGATTGACTGACTTAGATGAGAAGATTTTCTCAGTGTTGATCAGCAGGATTTGGAGCTTTAGTGATTACTTAATCAAGTGAGAGTTAATCGCCAACCATTTGAATGACTGAAGAGCCATCATTAAAGTCTCTTTCCAAGCAAAAATGCTCAAAATTTCCACGTTCTCCAAGTGTTAGAATTTTGTTTCTTTGCAGTAAATTAAATATTACAAGGAGTTCTGGACAGCTGATCACACAAAACAAGATATTTAATGAGGTCGGTAAAGCCTTTACTTATATTTTTTCCCACGCTGTTTCTTAGGCTGTTAAAACCATCTTATACCTCACTGACTGACAGCCTCGGCTTGTTCCAACTTGTCATAAAAACAGCGAAACAATTCATGATGTTACGTGATGAAAACTGAACAAGGTTTGTCATCTGGTGATAAGAAAAAAAACAGAAGATTAGTTCATACTTAAAGTGGACCTATTTTGCTCATTTCCAGCTTCACACTTTTATTCTTGGAATCTACTAGAGTAGCTTTGCATGATTCACAGTTCAAAATAATCCCTATATTGAAACAAGCTGTTTTGATTCCATGTAGCTCTTTTCTTCCTCAACAATCATAAACAAAATATTTTAACAGCTGGTGTGTGCCTGAGATGACCAAATCAGGGATATCTGCTCTTAAAGACATCATACAGATCCAAGAGTAGAAAAAAATGATCACAGAGATTACTTACACATTACTTGTACGTACACTGAAACTTTGGCCATGTTTAATATGAGTACCACCAACATACAGAAAATAAGTAAAAGGATAATAGGTACCCTCTAAAATAATCCTATAATGTTTGATCATTAATTACTTATCAATTATGAAGCTATAACATCTGCTTCCAACTTCTAAAATGTGAGGATTAGCTTACATTTATCATGATGTATCAGTGGTTATCAAATACATGTGGACTGTGGACAGCTGGTTGGATTTTGAACCATTTTCTTCACTTTTTATCAGCTGCACCATTAATCAATCAAGCGATTAATCCTTCATCAAGACAATGTGTAGCTGCAGCTCCTGAGCAGGTTGGATCAGGTGAAAAGCCCTGACGCAGATGTCCCCTGACACCATGAATGGGAGATCTCAAACAGGCTCATAACCTTTACCACAGCATGTAAGTCAACTAGGATCCTGTTACTCAGGCATAAGCAGGCTGCAGGGGTTCTTTCATTGGCTACTCCTGAGGAGTGTATCTGAGAGTTTTATTGGTCCGTTATCCCTGACTGTGGCTCCCTGTTCCAATGTAACCTTGCCACAGGATGAATCACAATATAAAGAATGTACCACGCGCAGGACTTTTTTAACACCACACAGAAAACAGTTCAATACCACATCAATAATTCCAAGTAAATTCAAACATTTTGGTGTGACAATAATGATGTTGTTGTCAGGCTAAACCCACAAAATCTATTCCGTGCTGATAAGACTTTATTGATATCAATAACACTATTGATTCTACACTGGTTTTAAAAATCAACACAACTAAGTCTGAACAGGCTGCAGAAACAGAAGCAAAAAGACCTGCATGTGACTGTCAGAAAAATATCCCAGATATGATAAAAGAGATCAATGAGCTTGGAGGCATGCAATTCCAACAGGTATGACAATTTCTAACCTGTTTTCAAATGAAACAGGTTTTCCGTTCCCATCGCCACTCAGGTCACACTGCATCAAATTCCTGCTCACCTACTGTGCTTCAGCAGAAGCCCATTGACTACTACCTGAAACATGATACTCCTGACACTTGGTACTGACCTCTAAAGTCATGCAGGGTACAGGTTGAGACTCAACCAGAGCAAAAGGGGAAAGAGACGACATCCAGCTCCACAAAGGTGCAGAAGCAGAAATAAACCAGAATAGATACTATGTTCATGAAAGTTTATATATTTACTGAGAACAAATTCTAAGGTAGTACAGTGTGGATTATCTTTAACCTCACCAGCTAACAGCTGTTTCCAGCTGTTTACACAAAATATGACTGGTTGTTTTTACTTATTTAGGCTAATGCAGATGCTCGCATTACCTTGTTTAAGCTTAAATAAGCAGCTAATATTCTCCTGTTTAGGCTAAATTTACCTTGTTAAGAGTAAACATACAGGCTAAGGTTATCTTATTTACGCCAATATTTTGGATAAAATTATGCTGTTTAGGCTAACTTTGCAGCTAATATCTTCTTGGTAAGACTAATATAGTGACTTATCTTGTTAGGTAAAAGTAGGGCCAAACCTTATCTTATTTAGGCTAACGTAGCAGCTAATATTCTTTATTTAAGCTTATGGTACCAGCTAATGTGATCTTGTTTAGGCTGACATGGCAATATCATTATCATGAGCTGAGCAATGCCATCTTTACTGTTCAGTCTACTCAATTACAACACATGAGATAGTACATTGTGAGTATGCAGCAGATTTAAAAGAAAATTATGTTGAAATACATTTCTTTGAGAACTATAACTACTGCTTACTATGCAAATATATACATACACACACACATATATATATATATATATATATATATATATACATACAGTTTACACACATATCTACTCTTAGCTCTTTATAATGTCAGGTATCCTTAATATGGTCATCTCAGGCACACAGCTCTGGCTGTGAGCACAGAAACCCCACCCTCCTGCTGTTCAATCAGAAGTAAGATGACTTAAAGGGAAGGGGGAGGGTGATGAAATGGCTTGTTTGAGGTAGAGAATGAACAGAGGGGCTGCACTAAGGCCCAGTATAAGATAAATAAGGATTATTTTGAACCTTGAATCATCCAACGCTACTTTAGCAGAAAACAAAAATAAAAATATGGAGCAGGAAATAAGCAAACATTTGACTAAATTATCTAATTACTGCCATTTTAAACACTAGAAGTCCCCCTCTTTAGTGTTAATAAGCAGTATACAAGTAGTTAACAATAAGGATGGTTTATAATATACTCTAATGTAGTCATGAGCAGATATAAGTGGTTATTATCAACTTTTAAAGGCAGGTTAAAGTGGAGGTGATTATATAAACTGTCAGTGACAATCACTAAATAATTTCAAGTTAAAATAATATATGCATCATAGATGACGCTACAATTGTTGAAAATCTGCTACCGGTTCTGATGTTGGTTTCACTTTCAAAATGACGGGATTATATTATCATTTTCTGAATATTTTGGAGTTCCACACTGTACCTGCATTTTGTTTTTACTATACTATTAACAAAACAATCATCAAGACAAAAATCGGTCCCTTCATTGATCATTACAATAAATACTTCCACTACCTCAGTATGGGGATTTAAATTTAAGTGTCCCCATGTCTTCACTTTAGTTGTGCTGTCAGCAGTGGTGGAAAGTTAACAGAAAACAAGCTACTATGCAGATATAATAATGATTAATGGTGCTGATTTAATGCATTAATTCTGGTGTGTTATTGCAGGTTAAAATAAGATTACTGACCTGCACAGGAGAATTTATATAAGTAAAAGAAACTGAAATCAGCTCTGCTTCAAAGTGAAAGAACGAAATATTAATGCTTTAGTAATTATACATTGTTACATAACGTGGTGTGCTGCTTATCACTCCAACATCGTGACTGTAGGACATTTACTTGAAGCATTTCTACACTGGTACTGCTAATTAACTCAAGTACTTCTTTCACTACTTGTTACCAGCTACAGGGATGTAGTTAACGTGTTGATTAGCCGTAATAAAACACGAGTCTCTTGAATCAAACAAGGCCGTGAATCGTAAATGCGGTTTGCTTTAACCCCCGCCGTGTTTAGCTACTACTCGCCCGACCTGAGTAACTTTGGTATACATTCTCTTTAACGACCTATTTGTTCTTCTTGTACACTGTCCAGTTTCAGAGGACAGCCTGAAGAGCCAAACACTTTACCTTAAGTTCTTTCGACTCTGGATATCCCGACTGGCTGTGGACGGTAACTGTTTTATGCACTCAGCTACTTTTCTCAGGCTCCGGCTGCATCTCGCCATCTTCCCTTCTTCTTTAACGGCTTTGTTCACTCCCTCGCGATCAACCAGTTGACAGCGAGTCGTACCCGTAGTTTGGCCCGACCCTCAATTCGATGTAGCCCGCCTGTCATTGGACGACCCGTGGCCACTGAATGTTTTGATAGGCTGGTCCTGTCGTTCGTCACGCGAAAGTATTCTTGTCCGTGTGCACGAGCTCGCACGCGCATAAAGTCACGAGATGTTGGCTTGGGTTACACTATCCGCAGAGTAAACCGGGTGAAACCTGTTTATCTTTGCATATTAAAGCTATCACTATGGTAATTCGGCAACTTTTTCATGAGTAGTATATATTTCAAGTTCTTTCTTGCAGTTCGGCCCTGCTCTGTTAGGGAATTTTTTTAGGATACAGCTTTTGGCATTTTTTTGACGAACAAAGTCAAAGAGAAATTGAGAAAAGACATTGAAAGTGAAAGTGAACAGCGAGGGTTTTTTTCTTTTTGTTCTTTTTCGTTATTTCAAAAGGAAGTGGCGGTGTTTGCATACATAGCATCTCTGGAGTAAATTAGTAAATGTTCCTTTTTTGCTTAACATGATACCTTAAATTGATTTTACTAATGTGTACGGTATATTTATTCGATATTTAAATAAATATTGAAGGAAATTATATATGACTATTTATTAGGACTGGTGTGTTTTGGCAAAAATTAATATTTAGAATCTTAAGTTAAAGCCTACACTTAAGTGAAGGTGGGGATCATTATTATTTCAGTTTTACTTTATCTGTTAAGTACTAATATCTCACTGTTAGACACAGCTGGTATAGGAGTTCCTCTCCAACTACATGCATCTTCTTGCTCTTTCTGCTGAGCCACCAGGTAAAACTCAACTTTTGTGAAGTAAACTATTCACTTGCCTGGCTGGTGTGTTCCTCATCCTTCAGTTGAAACACAGACTTTGGATTTACTCATATATCTAGCGTCACACGTTTCCTAACAACCAAAGTCAAAGTGCAAGACTAAAGGTGTGGCCTGCAGTGGCAGCCACCTCACCTGAGATTTAATTCCTAACAGTGTTGCTCCCTTCAATTGTGTTGTCATATCAATGCAACCAACTAATAACAGAAATTATGGGGAGGACAAGGAGTCTGAATTTCCTTTTCTGGGAAAAACAGTGCTATCCTCCTCAATGCATCATTGTAAATATAATATATATTATATAATATAATATAATATATTATATAATAATAAATAATGTAATGATAAACTCCCCCTTATATGCCCCCGAGTGGTTTGTCCACTGCCTACCATTTACTTTACAAAGGTGAAGTTAAAACAAATGATGTGACTTTTTTTTATCTACCACTCAGTAGAATCCAAGTTATGTAGGGCTATAACCAAACTGGATTTTTTTTTAGCTTCATTAGTTTGCAGTGCTTCAGTGTGGCTGCCCTATTGTTGTGGGAAAGCCACATCTTCTAATGCTATGAAGGCAGGAGGTCCGTCTGCAATGAAAATCATTTCAACTCACTGAATTTTCAACAACTTTTCAACCACTGTTCAACCACTTATTCAGACAGCTTGGTATTTTTTTCTCATAGAATTTTCTGATTTCCCATGAGCCCCCAGTCTGACAGGCTCTTTGCCCCGTCATGCCACTCCATTTTAAAAATCCTTGGGCTGAACAACTATACGGGGTGCAAAATAACTAGAAAGACACACAAACAAGAAGAAAGAGCTACAAGATGATGCAAAAGTTGTCACATCAAAATTGTCTATGGAGGAAGCAACCAACTTGTGGCACAGCTATCCCTGGCCTGTGTCCGCCCCCACTTTTGCGAGTAGGACACTACCTGCAGTATTGTCTTTCCCCCCCTACCCACACTGGTTGAGTTGATTAGACCCTAGGGTAACACACCCATTGCTGTGTAACACAGCAGTGGGTGTAAATCCAAACACAATCTGTTTGAGAGAGACTTGTAAAATACGCTGTGTTATGTATTACACCTCATCAATATGTTTTACTTGCACAGAGTAGTGCGAGTGGTGCTTACTGGTATAAATGACATTTTTATGAGTCACTAGAGTTTGTATTGATTAAAGATTTTTAATCAGCCCTTGGTAATGTGTTACCAAACAATTACCAAAACCTCACAGGTAGTGAATCTGGGGCTTTTAGGTCTGGTGGTCTTGAGCTGTTGAGCTATAGTTGGCTGTTTTTCACAGTTGGTGACCTCACAGTTGACTGTCTTATCCTCTGCAGTGTATCACATATAGGTGATAGGAGCACAAGAAAGCTGGGCATTTAGGGGAAAGAAGACATAAACTACACTTACAGGTGTTTTGTACATACATTTGGGGAAGAAACGTTACCAACCTCTTTCAAAAAAGTCAATTTGACTTTTAGTAGGTAAACACAGGTGTTAGTAATGAAACAAATGGAGGCTGTGTTTAATTTAGGTTCAGAGCCTTGACTTGAAGTTAAGGTTCTGAACCAGGTGTTAGAAACACCTGCTTATGTTTACCTGCTGTTGCATGTCAGAATAGCATCAGCTTGGACTTGTTTGAACACACATCTGCTCCCACATAGTGAGGCTTTTGGTATACGTTTTCCCAAAGCAGTCCACTTCAGTGTTATAGGTCTTTAAAGTACTCCAGCATACAAAGAAGCATTTGTGCAAGGAGATACTATACAGCTGTTTGGCAGTAGCAGAAGAATGTTTTACCTACATTTTATCTTTGGTAATTCCTGACAGCAGAAATTTTTCTTCTTGACTGGTAAAATAAATGATGAGCATGTAATGAGTGCAATATTTACCAAAGGGAGCCACCTGCTGTGATCTCGGTTGTTGCACATGTTGATGCTTTCTACTCTAACATGTCCAAATGGACTTGAAAAGTTGCCATTCCAATCCAGAAAAAAAACCTCACAGGTTTCCAGCTTGTTTTCTGAAACCTCCATGCCTGTAAGAGGATGAATCTGTGCTCACAAGACGTGAGTGCTGCCCCTCCACAGGGTTAGATAAACCGGCCAATCTGAAGAAAGTCTGCTGAGAAAGCTGAACTGAGGGGCTGCATTAATGGAGATAGGGATTTTTTTTAATGAGTTTTTTGGAACAATGAATTGCAAAGCTAGTGGAGTTCCAGAATTGAAATAGCAGTACAGAGCTGGAAATGAGAAGAATAGGTACAAGGGTGTAAAAAAACAAAAAAAAAAGCAAACAAAAAAAACGGTAAACGCTACTATTATTGCTATTACTACTACTCCCACTAGGCCAACTACTAGTAATAATAATAATAAAAATAATAATAGTAATAATATAGAAATTGAACGGTTGAACGCTGGTCTGAGAACAGCTAGAAGACACGGACCTCTGAATTAAGTCACTTCCGGTTTCTGTCTCGAACAAGCACCACCAAAATGGCGAAGATCGCCAAAACGCACGAAGGTAAATTATTGCCGAAACAGCCTTAAATATCTTCTCTTTCATAATGCATTTTGCGCTCTCGTGTTAAGAAATTTTGCAGTAAATATTGTAGTATTGGTAGTGCACATATTTAGAGTGAATTAGTTGTGAAAAACGCGACAAGCACCAGGCCTCCTACGACGCAACGCGGACCTTTACATAATGGCGCTGGTGGTTAGCTCTTAGCTTCCTTGTTAGCTGGAATAGACCCAGTTTTTTGATAGTCTGTTGTGGATTTTAATGCACCAATATGCGGCATTGGGATTTTCGACTTGGTCACATACACCTTTAAGGTGGTGTTGCATGTTGTTGCTGTGTAACTCTGGTTGGTCATAGTTTTCTACTGTTTCAGTGATTCACATGGCTAACTAAGTTAGCATTAGCTACGTTAAACAACACCGCTCGCTCACACGGTACACATGACGACAACAGTTAGCGTCCAGCAGCAGAATTTACAATTAGCGTCTGAATCGGTGTTTAGCGGGAATATTAAAGGATTGGTATTACTGTGCGAGTTAATCTCCGTTTTGTGTACCATTTACTGTTAATAATTCACCACTATCTTCTGTAAGACATTGTTGAACATTGTTTGAAACTGACTTTGAGATGTACGTGACCTCTTTCTTTCTTTTTTTTGTTTGTTTATGAAAGCAGTAATTGTTGGTGTCACTTTGTACTCAAATCCAAACGAGGGCCACCTTAAAGCCATTAACAGTTTGAAACAGAAAATGGCGCATTTTTTCCTCTCTCCAGAGTGAATCAGACCAGGTCTACATCAAAAACTGCTGTACCCAGGATTTGTCAAATCTGGGTTATATTAACAGGCAGAGTGTAAGAAGTTTTTAAAGCTCGATTTCGGGTTTGTGATGGCACAAAATAAGGCATATTTGCATGGCTTCCCTGCATCGAGTTCACATAGACCAGATCTCTGTTGGTTTAAAGCAGTGTTGGCTGTTTCTAAGAAACTTCGCTTCCAACAACAGTCTCAACAGAAACTACTGTAGAGATCATTATAAGTAAATAGCCCTTTTAATTCCCAGTGGATATGTGTAGTTATTGAGCAGCCATAAATAACATGTTGATAACTTAACTCTAACCTTTCCATCCTCCTAGTGTAACCCAGTGTATATTTGTATGTTTACTGTCCAAAAGACTGCTAGGCTAAATTAAGATTGCATTTCGTTTTTAAATAAATTTAGACAGTACCTTTATTTATTGTCAGTAGTTCGGCATAAAGATTTGCACTGTGGAGCCAGATATTTTGGGATTAGGGATGTATTGTCAAATTCTGGGCTGATACCAATGTTAATGAACAAAGAAATCTGATTGTTGTTTAAGGTTTACTTTTATTCCAGTTATTTATTTTGTTTTTGTAGTTATTTATTCTCCCGTATCTGCCAGGAAAACACACAGCCTCCTAACAATTATCTCAACTAGGGCTGCACTGATATATCTAGCTGGCCTCGTTCAGATATCAGCATAAAAAACAGCATTTACTGATGTCATTGGGAGATATCTGTTATGTAAAATCATTTTTGTTTTAATTAAATGTTCAAAAATGTGTGATGAAGAGTTTTAACATGCTTTTTTTTTTTTAAACATACAACAGATGCCTTTGTTTGCCTGGAAGAAAGTTGGAAGAGAAAAGAAAAAATATGGGGGTTTGCTATTAGGCAAATTTTATTTCGATACATGGTATCAGCACAGCATTTCACAATCAGGGTACACTAAACTAAAGCCTGAAGTGTTTTTTTTTTTTTTTTTTCTTTCTTTTAGCTCTTCCATAGTTTTAAACTTTTAGCCAGCACAAAGCTGATGCAACTGGTAAATATTGGTAAATGTCATTGTATTTGCAGATACATTGATTCCATTCACCGCTGGTGATATGAGATGATATATTGGTGCATCCCTGTTTCCCTATAAATGTAGTTTATATAGTTTGTCATCATGTTTCCTTGTGTCCCTATAGACATCGAGGCCCAGATCCTGGAGATCCAGGGGATGAAGGCCTCCCTGCTGGAGGATGGAGAACAGGGGGTGGGCCTGGACTCCACTGGGTTTTATGACCAGGAGATCTATGGAGGCAGCGACAGTCGCTTTGCTGGATACGTTACTTCCATTGCTGCCAATGAGCAAGAGGAGGCAAGTATTTTTTCTCCCCTCCTTTGGAATGCTGCTTTGTGAACTACAGATTTTCCTTTTTCAGTTTTATTTGGGGAGCTTCGCTGCTCCCTTTTGCTTGCTTGTTTTCTGCATTTGAGCTAGGAGAGTCTTGCCATCTTGGCGAGATTTGACTAGACTCTTATTTTCTCTTTCTTTCCTCAGGATGATGAAGATGATACGTCGACAAGCTTGTTGGGACAAAAGAAGCCAGGGTACCATGCACCGGTGGCAATACTCAATGCCATTCCTCAGTCAGATGAACAGGTATGTGTTCTTTCACCTTTATCAAAACTGGGTTCTGAACGAGAGACTGTTTTACTAATAATCTCTGCATATGTCGTGTCCCATCTTTGCAGTACGACCCCTTTGCAGAGCACCGTCCACAGAAGATTGCAGAGCGGGAGGATGAATACAAGGCCAGACGCAGACAGATGATCATCTCTCCTGAGCGTCTTGACCCTTTTGCAGATGGTAAATTTTGCTCTTTTCTGTCCTCATTACATCTTCCCAATTTCCTTCTCCCCTTTTTCACACCAATAGTTTTTACTGTTCAACCCTTCGACCACAATGCAATAGCTTGCCTCCCAGACTCGATGCCTTCCCTGTGGTCAATCCTTTCCTCCAAGAACATTTTGTCATGGTTTTCCTTCCCCTGTCAGTTTCCAGCAGTTTCCAGCAGATGTCAGTGTGGGCTCAGAATTAATTTCCATAATTCAGTTTGGGAGAACATTGCTGTCGTGATTTTTTAATTTGGTGCGTGCATTAAAGCCATAGTAGGGTTACCATGCTTTTCAGTGGGAGAGGTGGTTAGGTGTTTTTCGCCTAACAAACGTGGGTCGCAGATGGGTTGTGTGTGAGTCGAAGGGTTAACAACCCCATGTGATTTATGATGGGAAAGTGCAGTGTCCTGTTGTCACAGCAGCTGAGGATGGAGGTTAGCTAATTGACCCGCCCATATACTGTGCTTTGCCATACAGGGGACAGTAGCTTTACAGAGGAATATAAAATATATAAAAGGAATATGAAAAATATGCTCTGGTGTAGTTGAACCAGAAGCATTAGAGTAAAGCTCATAAATTTCTCAAGTTTCTCTGTTATCTGGACTCTTATGTGTCATGTGGTAATTCAGCCACCTCTCTTGGCTTGTCAAACTGCAAATTGTCTTGGGCGTGAAGCGCTGCATGACAAGTAGGGCTGTCCCGAATATCATTTTTTGAGCTACAGAGATTAAGACCTAATCAGAAAATTTTGTGCAAGGATTTTATAACCGCGACGTCGTCTAACAAAATCATACATCAAGTATACATAACATAAGTCAGAAAGTTAAAAGAAACGCAGTACAGCAGGAGCTTCCATAGATGGTTAGATTTTCCCACATTTTTAAAAATGCACAGCCGGTAATTATCCTGAGCAAAAAAGGTATGGAGAATGGGCTTATGTCTGATTTTATAACTGCCACAAGGTCTGACAAAATCACCATACACAAGTAAGGATTAATGGCTGTGCTGGGATTTTGGCTATTTGTAAAATGCTCACTGAGAGAACGTTAGAAGCAATAAATTGTCTCTTACTTTGTTCTTACATAGTGCACAGGCTCTGTGGGTGCAGCTACCATGGGACAGCAGTAGGAGCAGGAGCTCTGTGGGAGACCAGTGCTGTTCATAGACTTTCTGTTTTTTGAGGAAAAAGGTGCATGTAAAGTGGCAATTCTCAATAAGTTGCTTATTGATAATGGTGAGGTGACCTGATCACTGATGACATGGTCGATATTTTTCACATCCGCAAGATCCCAAATTGGTAAATCGAATACCTACACAATGAACACATTTCTAAATAGTTGAATATTCGGGTACAGCCCTAATGACGTTATTTTTTAATTTATAATATGGCCAGCTTTGCTACAGAATTGAGCTTCATCATTTTTAAGCTGAACCTATGTAGCTTATCATGACCACTTAAAAAGTGCTTGGACTAAAAACCACAATAAGTAACTGTGAGCCAGCTACTTTACCTTTCTTTCCATATTTATTGCATCTTCACTTCCCCTGACAATGTGAGCTTAAATGGCCTGAATGTCTCAGGTTTGGTCTAGGTATCTTCAGCCTGCATGTAGAGAGAGCTCTTTGTACAAAGTTGTTGTTTCAATATATTTTTATTTTACAACTCTCTCTGTAAAATAGAAATATGTTATCAAGAAAATTGTGTACCGCAATACCACAGGCCCATACTAACTGTCCTTAATTTCTCTCCTACAGCAGTACTGCTTTGCCAGTCCTGTACTGCACTCTGTTAAGGGTGCAGCAACTCATCCTGTGTAGGTTATGGGGAACACTGAGAACTGTGCACTTGTCAGTTTGGTCAGGGTCCACTGGCTGCTTGTTTTGGGCAGGGGGCTGGGAGGTGAATCAGATGCAGCCCAGCTACAACAAACCTCAGCCTCACCAGCAGCCTCTTTTGAATTTGGCTTATCAGATTCCAACACGTTGGCCTAAAATATTCGCATAATAGAAATGCACTGCCCAAATATTTGATTACATAAATTTACCTTTGTCCCAAAAAGGAAGTCAAGATCTTGATGTATGATGATTAAATAAGGAGTCTGTGTGGCTCTGGTGTTATCAGTATTTTCCTCATATTTATATTTGAATGCAAATACTCATATTTGATTTTATTGTGCTGATGTCCTTCTTAGGCATAGCCTCAAAGTCTTGACTTCGTATTTATCAGCTACTGTAAATTACTGGGAATCTGGACCACAGAATATCATAGGCATTTTTTTTCTAGTTTGTGATAATACCCCAAGAAGATGCTTTATTTTTTTTTAATTTTTTTTTTTTAAGTGCCGTAAGTCAATGCATCACAGATGGTATACTGTTGTGTGTGAGTTCAAACCCTTTTCCAAAGTGTTACTAATGGTAAAGAGAAATTTTCTAGGCTTCTTTTCTGCCGGTTGAAGTCTGACTGCAGATGGACCCTTGGCACTGAAAGTGTACGTATTCTGAAGAGCACAGCCCAGGACCCCTGCATCAGTGATGGCTATACTTCTTAATCCACTTAAAGAAAACATCACAACCTCAGCTCTTCTTTCTATGTATCTTCTTGTTTTTCATTACAATGCTATGACTGTATGTAAGAAAGCCAAATGTACATTTGTATGTAATTCATTAGGACTGTCAATCAGCTGTTTAGCAGAGCAGGAACATAAGTTAATCTGTTGGTAAAGAGAGTCAGGGTTAGCTGGCTGTGTTTGTGCTTGCTGTGTTTGGAATAACTCGGGTTTCTAGAGCGCATGCTGATGAGTGTCCTATGTTCTTGTTCATGCTCTTTCGCACAGGGGGCAAAACGCCGGACCCCAAGCTGCAGGTCAGGTCATATGTGGACGTCATGTTGGAGCAGACCCTGTCCAAAGAGGAGGTAAGATGCCATTTATCTACAGGTTACATTCAGACATCAGAAAATGTCAGATGACAATTCTTTAAGGCCAATTCATGGTTTCCCAGGTAGAGTAAAATTTGGTCAACTGTCCAAAAACCAAATGTATTGACTGCACTTGCCCTGGAAAAGTAAACACCCCTTGTAAATACTCCTTTCCTGCTCCGTGTGTTTATATGGATGCAAACCAACATAAAGTCTATGGGTAGAGGTATTGGGTCACTTTCTTCTGCCACAACAGCTTCATCCTCCTAGTCTCTGGAACTCCACTGGAGAGATTAACATTGTTCTTTCAAAAGATTGGTATTGTGGCGGTTCTCTTATCATTCATCGCCTTCTCCAAAGAGGATCTGGTCCTGTGAGCGAAAGGTCTCAATCTCTCCTGTGAACTTCAGTTATGGTAGTCCTTTTTCTTCTCTGGAGCTCCACTATCCACAGCCTCCAATAGATGGAGGACTGGTTAATGTGTTGCTACCCTTGAACTCAACGAGGCTGCAGAGCAGAACAAGGACTACCATTGCCAACTGCAGTCTGGAGTTGAAGTTAATCCACAGGACGAGAGACTCTTTGGAGGGGAAGATGCTTGTGTTACTTTGCAAATAAAATATTTTTAGTGGAGAAACTTACAAATGAAATTATTTTATAATTCATTTTAGAAAGTGTGTGCCATACATACGCACACACATTTATATATGCACATGCAAATAACAGTCCCTCACCACCAAAACAAATCAAATCTATATCTGTGGGACTCACTATCATCAGTCTGAAATAGTCCATAGGTGTTCAGTTGGGTTGACATCTGGTGAGTGTGAGGCCATAACAGGATTGACAGAAATTTCATCATGATCAAATGAGTTAGTGAGCCCTCGTGCCCTTTGGATGGCTGCGTTGTAATCCTGTTTCTGTTTTGAGTTCAAACCCTCGGATGCAGAAACCAAGAATCAGCCTTTACACAGTCCTTTGCTTCTTTTCCATAAATTCTGGGTTTATCCTGACCTTTGTGCATCTGTTCATGTAGAGGGAGATTCGTCAGCAGCTGGCAGAGAAGGCCAAATCAGGGGACCTGAAAGCTGTCAACGGGTCCGCTGCCACCCAAGCTGTCACAAAACGTAAGCGTCGTTGGGACCAGACAGCTGACCAAACCCCTTCCAATGCTACACCCAAAAAGATGTCCAGCTGGGACCAAGCTGATGCCACTGCTGAGGTGAGCTGCACAATTTCTACCTCAAAATGCTTGATAGAGAACTTGACTGCCTTTATAGGGGGTAAAAATATTACATCTCATTACCTGATAATACATAAATTCACCTTGCATGTTGATTTTCTCACTGATGTTTCTGGTCCTTTGCAGACTCCTGGACACACCCCTGCACACACACCTTCGAACAGTCGATGGGATGAAACCCCTGGCCGGCCTAAAGGCAGTGAAACCCCGGGGGCCACTCCCAGTACCCGAATGTGGGACCCCACTCCTAGCCACACACCTGCCGGTGCTGCCACGCCAGGCAGAGACACGCCTGGTCATGCCACACCTGGTCATGGTGGAGCCACAGGAAGTGTTCGCAAAAACCGCTGGGATGAGACCCCGAAGACAGAGAGGGAGACCCCAGGGCATGGGAGTGGCTGGGCTGAGACCCCACGAACAGACAGAGGAGACGAGTCAGTGGGCGAAACTCCGACTCCAGGAGCCAGCAAGAGAAAGTCTCGGTGGGATGAAACCCCTGCCAGCCAGATGGGATCCTCAACACCACTGTTTACTCCAGGAAAAACTCCCATAGGCACGCCAGCTATGGAATTGCAAACCCCAACTACAGGTAAACAGCCTTACTCTTTATTGTTTCTGAATATTTTTTTTCTTTTCTGGACATGACTGTACACAATTAAACTCCTGTTTTCTTCAGCACACATGACTCCAGAGCAGCTGCAGGCATGGAGGTGGGAGAGGGAAATTGATGAGAGGAACCGGCCTCTAACAGACGAGGAGCTGGATGCCATGTTCCCTGAGGGATACAAGGTCCATGTTTCTTTAATGCATTTCATTTTCCAGCAACAAATATTAGTGAAAGTCATGTAAAAGTTGTCACAGTACTGACAGCCGTTTTTTCTTGTCCACAGGTGTTACCTCCTCCTGCAGGCTATGTGCCGATCCGTACTCCAGCTCGTAAGCTGGCAGCTACGCCCACACCTATCGGAGGCATGACGGGCTTCCATATGCAGACAGAGGATCGCACCACAAAACAGATGAATGACCAGCCCTCAGGAAACCTCCCCTTCCTCAAACCCGATGACATCCAGTATTTTGACAAACTGTTGGTGAGTACGAGCCTGTATAGGACATGTTACAATCAGCGTGAACTGGTGTTTGTCGTGTCTGAGCTTCACACTTTCTGTCTTTGTGTTAGGTGGAGGTGGATGAGTCCACTCTGAGCCCTGAGGAGCAGAAAGAAAGGAAGATTATGAAGCTGCTGCTGAAGATTAAAAATGGAACTCCTCCCATGAGAAAGGTTGGTTTCTAATACTTTTATTACTCTTTATGTCCCTTGTGTCCAGTTCTTCTGTCCTAAACCCGGAAAGTTGAGTTTTGGAACAGCTTACGTATTTCCAATTGCAAGATCAACACCCAGCACTGAGCCTGTATGTGGCTACAGTGTGAATATTTGCTTGCTACAGAATGTCCTCTCTGAGGAGCTGCTGCTTTCAGCAGAGGTCACAGTGTAGACCTTCATGCTCTGCTGTGAGCAGCACACAGAAACTATCAGGAGTCTGTTGCTTTTACAGAGGATGTCATTTAACCATGGCAAGTCCTCATTTCCTCTAAAGAGTTCTACTCAATATGTTTACAGAAAAACAAAATCTGAAATTCTTTTTTTTTTTTTCCTCCCCCCAGAATCCTTTTGGGATAAAAATGTAAATGCATTGCTCGTTTAAATTCCACAAAACCCTTAACTATTTACTACCTCGCACACTCATTTAATGATTTCAGAAAATCTGTCTTTTATGAAGGAACTTAAAAACTAAAAATGCTCCTGGCAACTAATTTTCTGGCCGATTAAACGAGAGAACAAAAATCAGAGTACTGTAAAAGTGAGGAAACAATGAGAAAATAGTTAAAATAGATAACAAATTGATAACAAACTAATGGACAAATATTGTGTGAATTTGAAATGTTAATCACATTCTTCAATAATGTTGCTCATCACTCTGGTAGAGTGGTTATATGTCAGCTTGCTCTGACACAACCAACACACAAGCATTCATTGTCTACATCAAAGTACTGCAGAACTGCCGTACTCTCTGCCTTGTGTGTTTACAACTTCCTGTCATAGAGAGAGAGGTGCTGCTGCCTGCTGGGACTGCAGCACCTGCTAGTGGCTGCATAGCATCTTAGAACCAACAGATGTACATTATGAAAGTGTGAATAGTTGGTTTAATCGACTTTTTATACTGCTGACTAGTGACTGAGGCAAAGGTTAGAGATCTGTTGAAATATGTTAAATATTTTGGCTTATGATTGAAATAAAACAAAAAAAGTTTGTGAAAAGCAAGTGTCAGCAGCCACCTTGAAACCTCTTTAGCAGCTTTGAGCAGCTATTTTGAAACAACACATAAATTAACTTTAATTTGAATAGTCGCGGCAAAAAACTGCTTGCATAGAATCACCAGTCAGATCTGTTTGAAAACTGCTTAAAAGGTTTGCTGACTTTGCACCAGTATAAAATTTTAAAAGGCTTTTTTCCTCCCTGCAAGTTATACTTCTACCACTCTCTGGTGTTCAATTCTCATATGTTTAGTTTCAGGATTCTTTCAGTGTGAGGTCTCTTCTATATTGCCTCACAACAGACTCACCTAATATACTCTAGAATATACTACAGAATCAGACCAATCATCTGACTGATCAACCTTCTCTTCCCTTTAGGCTGCTCTGCGTCAGATCACAGACAAGGCTCGTGAATTCGGAGCAGGTCCCCTGTTCAACCAGATCCTGCCACTGCTCATGTCGCCCACCCTGGAGGATCAAGAGCGCCACCTTCTGGTTAAAGTCATAGACCGCATTCTCTACAAACTGGACGACCTGGTCCGACCATATGTACACAAGGTGGGCTCAGTGTGAAAAATGTGTGCTCAGTTTAAATGGATTGTCTTTGAGAAACTAACTTACTGTCGTCTTTCTGTGTGTAGATCCTTGTGGTTATTGAGCCACTGCTGATTGATGAGGACTATTATGCCAGAGTGGAAGGCAGAGAGATCATCTCTAACTTGGCAAAGGTAACATGGAGCACCCTATTCTTTTTGTCTTTTCAGTCCATAAACAATGTGAACTGTGGTTTGTGCGAACCATTCTCGCCTGTTCAGCCAGTCTGTGGTCAGATCAGGGCTAGTTGTTCGCTAGATTGATACCAGCACGAGAGTTAGCAGACGTGACGTTCATGCCGCGTCTGTTCTCAGCCTGCAGGCGTTGGTTACAATCCACCTGCATTATTCTGCTCTTTAAGCTTTTCTATGTATTTGCAAATTGTTTTGTTTCATATGCCAGCGTATGAGAAGTGCTGTCACCATCTGTCATCTCTGATCTCATAAGAGTAGTTCTGGCCTGTCTAGCAGCATTTAAACTTAATGACTTGAGAGATGTTTGTGAGGCCAAGCAATCGGCTCACATTGAAACTTTCTCTCTTTCCTCTGTGTGTCCTAGGCTGCTGGTTTGGCTACCATGATCTCCACAATGCGACCTGATATCGACAACATGGATGAGTATGTCAGAAACACCACGGCCCGAGCCTTTGCCGTTGTGGCCTCCGCCCTTGGTATCCCCTCTCTCCTGCCCTTCCTCAAAGCTGTGTGTAAAAGCAAGAAGTCCTGGCAGGCTCGACACACAGGCATCAAGATTGTGCAGCAGATCGCCATCCTCATGGGCTGCGCCATTCTGCCTCATCTTCGCAGCTTGGTTGAGATTATTGAACACGGTCAGTTAATTTAAACTGTTCTTACCACATGTCTCAGGCCGCTTTACATAGTACAGAGTCTAGAATTTTCAGCATTTATTTACAGTAGTACCAGAGGCCAAAGCACTGGCATCCACAGACATGTTGTGTGGATAAATGTTTTTCTTTACAGCAGTTTTGTCCCATTTTTGAAATGAACCAAAATAAAGACAGTTTTACACCTTTAACTATTTGAACTAGTAAATACATAACTAGTAGTCTGCACCACGAATATTTATTCTACATTTTATTCAACTTTTCACTCGTGTGAGCAATACGTCATTCATTCATTCAACTTTGAAGTGTCTCATTTTGAGTATACTTGGTTCATAATTGTTGTGAAATGCATTGGAGTGTTGACCATTTACTGTTTGGTACTGCAGGGCTGGTGGATGAGCAGCAGAAGGTGAGGACCATCAGTGCCCTGGCTATAGCCGCTCTCGCTGAAGCTGCCACGCCCTATGGTATTGAGTCCTTTGACTCGGTGCTGAAGCCACTGTGGAAAGGCATCAGGCAGCACAGAGGAAAGGTGAGCAGGAGTCCTAACAGCATTCAGTGCAAGATCAACACCCAGCACTGAGCCTGCCTGTGGCTGCAGTGTGAATATTTGCTTGCTATAGTGTCTCCTCAGAGGAGCTGCTGCTGTCAGCAGAGGTCTAAGGAAAGACCATTAAAACTCTGCTGGGAGCATCAGACATTACCATTCATTATAAAGACAAAATTTGTGCAACATGTCTGAGTGTATATTTTGTGTTCTCCCCTTTGGTCACCAGGGTCTGGCTGCTTTCCTCAAAGCTATCGGTTACCTGATCCCACTGATGGATGCTGAGTATGCAAACTACTACACCAGAGAGGTGATGCTGATCCTCATCAGAGAGTTTCAGTCCCCTGACGAGGAGATGAAAAAGATTGTCCTCAAGGTAAAAGGAGCCGCTGATGGTGCTCAGTGGATGGCTCATAACAAAAGGAAGCACCTGTAAACTGTGAACTAACTTCCTGCGACTCATTCTCGCCTGTTCAGCCACCGCATGGTTGCATCAGGGCTAGTAGTCCGCTAGATGAACACCAGCATGAGAATTAGCAGAGTGGCCACTACCATGTCCCCTCTGTTCTCATCCTGCACCTGTTGGTTACATTTACATATCTATTTGGATGTCAGAAGAAATGTATCAAGTTTCCTTTTTGTGTTTTGTCTCATAGGTCGTGAAGCAGTGTTGTGGCACAGATGGTGTGGAAGCCAACTACATCAAGACTGAGATCCTGCCCCCCTTCTTCAAGCATTTCTGGCAGCACAGAATGGCTCTGGACAGACGCAACTACAGACAGGTTAGCAAAACATAGACGGTATTCTTCAGCTAAAAAAAAGTCCATTTACATTGAAAGAATCCAAGATTCTCTAAAATATGAAAGGAAGTCTGTGGGTGTTATTTTTTTTTTTTGGTAAAACTGCTGACCATGGCCAGTTAGTGTTTAAAGAAAAAAAAAAGTGAAGACCACATGCCTTTTCCTTGGTTGTATAACAAGATAAGGAATGTAATTCATATTAAATCAAGTTTTATTTAATGTAAATAGCATCATATTTAGGACTTTGCTGTGATTGCTTCAGCTGAATTCATCCTTTTTCATGTAATATTTTCCATTTAAGTTTCTTTCTATAAAAGGCAGCATCATGTGACTCTACCAATGGGGGCAAAAATGGGAGTGAAATCGCTTGCACGTGTGCTCATGTTAGGCCAACATAGCTGATTCTAACAGAACTAAAATAGATCTTTGGGTTATAATCTATTCAGCAGTTAAACACACTGGGTCTTCCTAGCTTCTGAAGCTTTTGCACACTTGTCTTAAGTTGTTGTTTCTTACCCTTTGTCCAGCTGGTGGACACCACAGTGGAGTTGGCTAACAAAGTGGGAGCAGCAGAGATCATCTCGCGCATCGTCGATGACCTGAAAGATGAGGCAGAACAGTACAGGAAGATGGTGATGGAGACCATTGAAAAAATCATGGGCAACCTGGGCGCAGCTGACATCGACCACAAGCTGGAGGAGCAGCTGATCGACGGTATTCTCTATGCCTTCCAGGAGCAGACGACAGAGGTGAGAGGGAGTTAAAGATGTGTTTTGTTTTTTTTGTTTTTTTTTCCTAGAATGTTTTGTTCCTTACTCTCCCTTCTCTTTTGTCTGCAGGATTCTGTGATGCTGAACGGTTTTGGTACAGTGGTGAATGCCCTTGGGAAGCGTGTGAAACCCTACCTGCCACAGATCTGTGGTACGGTGCTGTGGCGTCTCAACAACAAGTCAGCCAAAGTCCGTCAGCAAGCTGCTGACCTGATCTCTCGCACAGCTGTGGTCATGAAGACCTGCCAGGAGGTACGTTCAAATCACACAGCATCCAAGACACAACCATGTAACAGAGTCCACACACTGATACATCTTCTACTTGTCCCTATCCCTGCAGGAGAAGCTGATGGGTCACTTGGGTGTGGTGCTGTACGAGTATCTGGGAGAGGAGTACCCCGAGGTGCTGGGCAGCATCCTGGGAGCACTGAAGGCCATTGTTAACGTTATTGGTACGTAACCTTCAATCAGGGGCATATTTTACTGATAAGCTGTATACTGACTGAACTCCACAATTGTTGCTGTTTTGACTGCTTCCACTTTCTTTTTTGGACCCATAAGTGACCATATTTGGATTAGAGGGTGGAGTGCTAAGCTATCAGCTGTACAGATGTTATGAAGGGAGAAATTATTTGGAGAGCCCAAATCCATTTTTGTACCAGGCTTTTAACATGTTTTTGATGCTGTAGAGTTGGACATTTGCAGATCTTAATAATAATACATTTTAACATGGGAGTCTGTGGGGATTGACTTACTTGGGAGCATAGTCTCTATATGAAAGATGGACGTAACTTTCGCATCTGAAAAGTAGTTTCAGGTCTTGCTGTATAAAACATGAAGATGGCAAAATAGGTTTGGTTTATAGTTTGAATGACAGTCAGTGCATGTTTGAAGGAGATTTTGTTGCATTGGCTCACAACAGTAAAACTGTAGTACAACTGAGCTGCAACAAAAGTGCTGAACAATATAAAAAAAAAAAAAAAAAAAAAAAAAAAAAAAAAAAAAAGAAAAAAAGAAAATTAAAAAAATAAAAAAAATAAATGGAGATGAAAGTGGAGGTGTTTTCATACAGAAAAAACAAAAGTGACAACCACTGTGAACAGACACCTACCTGTCACTTGAATTCCGTTTGATTTCTACCTGTGTCAGTTTTTTTTACAAGGTGATGAACAACTTTTCCAGATTATAATTTAAAATAAATGTGTCAGCACAGAGAAGCAGACAGTAAATAGTTGGAATAAATTATGAAGTGACAAGTACTGTAAAAATGTCAACATCAACCACCACCACGCTGTCAGTGTTTGTTTCATTATTATTAAATAAGCCGCATTGTGGGTGTGAAGTGACTGTTTTGAATCATGTGCAGTCAAAAAAAACTGGAACGCTTAATTATAATAATTTGGGCAAACACCCTCCTCAAATCAGCCCCCCCTCGCTTACATAACTGACAAAGTGACAAGATGGTAATAATGTTGTGAAATGAGCAGTGGTGGTGGGTTGATTGGCGTGCAGACGCTGGAGTGACTCCGTCTCTTACTCTTAGCGCTCTGCAGGCTGCGGTTGTATCCCACGGGGCTGAAGAACTCGAAGATGAAGACGGTGACAGCCACCACCGACAGGCACATCACAAACATCATCACCCACACCGCTGGGCTGTAGGGCTCTGCAACACACCAACACACACACACGCAAGAACAAATATCAAAACTTTCAGAAGTTTGCCTGTCATGTGTACATTAACTCTTTATAAAATGGAAATCTGTGTGGATAGTGAACAAGGAAAGATGTCTAGAGACTATGAGTGTAACAAGACCTTTGTTACCCAGTGCGCCAGATTGTTGTTGAGATAAGAATATATGAAACCTTCAATTGTTATTTTTTTTTTGTGCCAGCAGAACAAGTTTTGAGTGCTTCAGTGCCATGTCATTACCTTATAAAAGATAATATTTCAAACTTTTTAGTAAAAATTAGATTTTTTTACACACCAAGTGGCAACATGATCATTCCTGTTGGTGTTTTTCTGGCTATCTGCCAAATTTAACATATTCACTCTTATCCACCGAATCTTGATGTTGACCAGCTAGACTCTGTCTGCTGTTTGGAGCTGAGCAGCTGTTGTACTGTGGGTTTTGAAATCCAATGCCTACAGGAGATTAAAATGACTGAGAAAATGAGTTGGGAAAGTAAACCCAAACAGAACAGCAGGGTGCTGAAAAGCTAACCCACAAGCTCTAAATATAAATATAAACTTGCTATGAAGTTTTGTAAACTTGAGGTGAGCTTCTGGTGATCATCATTTTCTGTAGCTTCATCGATACATACCACCATTTCTCAATAGCCATTACATACAATATTTAGCAGCAGGTGTGTTCTTCTGTAAAACTGCATCTTTACGACAAAAAAACAAAAAACACAAAAAACAAACTTTATTTACTGAGAGTTTATATATAAAAAACTCAGGTCTTCATTAGAACTGTGTAGATGTGGTTTGCTCAGATGATTGCCAGCCAATTAAGACAAACAAATTCAAAACTAATGTTGAGAGACTTTTTATGACTTGGACTCGGTTACTCAGACTGCCTGTAGAAATTTGTTTTTGGGTCCTTTGAAATCAAAAAATGAGACAATTTGAACAGAGTTTAGTACAACAGTTAACCCTCTGAGGTCTCATTAGTGACAACCCTAACCCCAGCCCTCCAAAAAACTCTGCTTCTCCAAAATACAGGATTAAGGTTGTGTTAAGGTTACCACATATGAAGACTTAGCAACCAAAACACTAATCAGCACAGGTTTCTGTATCAGTAAAACTTGCTGCAGTTACTACTTGTTAATGTTTACCCGTCACAGTGAACCTGACCTAAACCAGACATTATAAGGCAGAGGCATGGGAATTAGAGAATCCTGAATATAAATCTGTGAAACAAAATCTGTAAAACTAAAAAGGACAGTTGTTGTGCTCTGGTGGGATGAGTAAGAGACAGTCATTATTGTGTCAGTACTCTGCAGTACAAGTATAACCTGCAAGGGGAACTTTTTAAACTGTATTTTGGGGCAAAGTTACCGAGCCTTTGGAGTGGTTTTATCCACTTTGACAGTTGATTCTATACATGCAGTTTTCACATTCCAGTACCCATTGAAATTACAGTTATGGCTTTCCCCATATTAATTTAGATAGGGGCTTGATCTTGTTAATCTGAAATACCCAGACGCTGCAGAGTGGCAACATCTCAAGGGACTTTACCACTGGTGCAACTGAGCTCTTTTTGCCTTAAACAGACTGCATCCTGAGCATCCTGGAAATTACAGAAAAAAATATAGGATTTTGCAGGTGAAATGTTTTTGTTTTATACTGTCAATTTACCATGTATTACTTACTGCACAAACAAGCACTATGAAAAGTAGTTGGCTTTCATTAAATATGGCTAACTTTGCAAGAAAAAGTGATGCATGAACTTTGAAAGTTAGATTCCATGCATCACTAAGAAGATAAACAAATGCAAAAAAAAAGAAGAAACTAGGAGACAGAAACCTCAAGACAGACTGTAAAAAACAAGCTAAATACTGTAAGACACTCTCTGTTGTTGGTTCCAGTATGTGTCAGCTCAGATTCATACTAAATTCAATCTGCCAAAACAACACTTGTAATGAGAGGAAATACATATCTCAAACCAGAATCACAGAAGTGCACCAGTGATGAAAAATTTAATGGGATGTAAATATTTTAGTCAAAAATAATATAAAACATGTAAGTCCAAGTTGGGGATTTGGTTTTAATGTTTTGATTATGTCCATGAGTATGGAGTAAAGATTCATATTATTTTAGGAAAAGAAATATATGCTAATGGTTTTTACATATAGACACTTTCTTTGTTTCTGCAATTGCTTAACTGCATGACACAGCAAATGAGCAGTCTTGTACTAAATTGTTAGATGTCTGGATGTAGACAGGAGGAAATTGTCTCTCCTCATATCAAGTAATGGGTTCTAGTCTAACTGCCGGCAGAGGAAACAAGCAGATACTTCTGAGATTTGCCAAATTAGTGAGGGATTTGCTGCCTAGACTGACATTGGCAGCTGTAACACTAATCAAACAGCACTGGAGAGATGGGCTGAGCTGCTGGGTCGCCTCATCAACACCTTAGTCTCTCCCTGTGTTACTTCCAGGAAGAGATGCTAAATCAAACCCGACTGTGTGCTGACATACCAAAGAGTAACAAGCACTGTTTATATATGAGGCTTTTAGCTGTGGCTCCCGTGCAGAGAGACAAACAGTGAGGGAGCAGGTGGAGAGACTCGGGATTTATCCATTAAACTTACTGCCAAGCAGGGTTAATATGCTTTTAAGGCTGCGTGGGCTGCTAAACTGTGTGTCTCAAGGACTGAGACATTGGGTTACAGTTTCAGCTATGTTTTCACTGCTAAATTCACAGGTGCAGAAACCTGAATTATGTCATTTTATTCTGTTTTTTTTTAATTATTATTAAATTTTGGTAGAAATGTTTACAAACAAATCATATACGGAGGACGAATTTTAAGACAAAAAGCATGAAATTAGATACGCCTTCAACAATCATGAGGATGTGAATGAACTAAATCTTAATTGAGGATAACAAGCAGGCCACAAAATCAAGTTCAGCTGCAATCACAGCAGATCGGCTGATCTCAGGGCCAGCCCATATCATCTGATGGCTCAGACGATAACCTTTTCATTGACAAATCTCATATGGGAGTGTGATTTAAGCTGCTTTAGCCTGCCTACAGTTGCTTTGAATGTGCAAGTCACTTTGCAACCCACCTCCACACCAGCTCCTCCTTTTCATGCTCCGTCTGACTTAATCAGTTTCAGGTGGTGTGCTCTCCCCAGCTCAGATATAGACATGGAAGGTGGGGAGGGTCTTGAACAAAGCCTTGTCATCAAATAAATTAGTGCAAATGGAAATAATAATCTTCTTTTGACTATCCTGACTGAAATACAGCTCTTCCCACACTACTCTGATAATTTTGGGCAGCCAGGATTTTATCTGACCCTTCCCATATGTGGAACTATGTGTGTGCATACGTATGTGCTAATGGACTTTGGAAAGGGTGCACGAGGTCTCTGTTTAAGCACAGTTGTTTCTAAATAATTTGTCCCCCTGTCAGTTAAATTCATTAATGAGCAACTCCTTCAGGAGCAGCAGGGAGGCGCTAAGATTTTTACCCATTGCTTGTGTGTTGTTAAATGTGTAAAGTGTGAGGTGTTGGTGCTTGTAATTTATGTATTAAGATGTGCATGTTTGAATCAGTTTAAGGTTAACGATGCAAATGGCTTCTAACTAATTTGCTCAGTTGTTATTTTTGTTAATGCGTGCCCATTTAATGTGTTTTTATTGTGATGTTTGGTAATGTCTGGTTTCCTGAGCAGTTCCTTTAATGCAAAACAGTTTTCTCCTTTAGGGAGACATTAAAGTAACCTCAACCTTAAAATGTCATTAAGAGACAAAGAACATTTAAAAAAGATAGATGAACCACAGTCCTGAGGAAAAGGATGAATGCAGAAAAGTTGTTTTTAATAGAAAACATTATTCATAGCTATCCATACTAAAGTTAAATAATGAAAATAAACATTCAGTTTCTTAAGTCTGCCATGCAACATCATGCATGATGAATAATGTAGTAAAACAGTGAGTGACAAAAACAACAACAAAAAAAAAAAACAGAAAAACTGCATAAGAGTCGATGAATTTGGCCGCTATAAATCTAAAGCATGTATTCAGTATGTGTTTTTAAAATGAAATGAAATAGTGGATGGATGAGCTGGTTGTATTTATGCTGAATTTAGTAGATGTATGCTGTTGCTTTAAATTTAATATTCATCTTTCACTTAAATTTTCATATTGCTTTCATTTCTTTCTTTTTTTTTTTAAATTTTGCAGCTTTTAATTCTATTTTTTTATGCTGCATATCGGCTTTTGTAAAGCCCTTTGTGAAAAGTGCTTTACAAAAGCCAATAAATAAACATTGCTTGCTTACTTTGGAATGACTATCATTTTCAGAAATGCTTTAATGATTGTCTTGTTTTCTGCTTTTAGTGTTATGCTGAATGAGAGTGTAGATAACAACAGTCATTAAGAGAGTATTGAAAATGTATACTATTGAGTAGAGGTGTAATATCTAATTTTAGGAACACGCCTTATGCAGCTGCAGTCCAATAAAACAACACCAAAACAGCCTTAAAAATGGCCCGAGTTAAATTTGCATGTACTTGGCATAGTGCCAACAAAGAATCAATATGATCTGTGGCTGGAGTACCTTCACAACAAAGGATTTATTGCAGCATCACTGCACTGGATAGAATTAGACTGCAATGGTACTAGATAAATTGGTAGCAAAATGGAAAGCAATGTAAAGTGTATGGCAAAAGAAACAACAGTATCAGTGTTGCAGTGTGCTGAGTGGTTTAAAGTATAACATATTTGTGGCTTGTACTTTAGGCATGTTGAAGACTGTTTTGTAGTTAGTCAGTTTTGTGTAGCCATGAGCTATTTCAACATGGCTGAGAATGTTTTTTTCTTGAAAACATTAGCTGTATGAGTTTTGTGTGCAATGCTAAGCTTCTTTTTAGCATAGCCTAAACCTATTCAATACATTTTATTATGTTCTTATGTGTAAAGCCTTTTTCAAACTCAGCATCCGTGATTGCTGAACAAGCAAAGTTTTGGTAATTATAATCTCAAACATTAGACAACACTGGATTTATTGACCTGTATGTGTTGGCAGGTGTTTATATTTACCTGTGGTTGAATCACAATGTAGTTTGATCAGTTTTCTTTTACTCTTATTGATGATGTGCATAAAGCTGCTGTGTTTTGTTTACAAAGTGCTATCAACCTTGAGTTAGGATGCATTGAGCTCTATTGTTTTATTCTTTTAACTCTCTCAGTGAATCCTGTTGTTTGGTTTCCGGCAGCTACATATCCATTTTGGACAGGAGTAGATCTATTTTTACAGCCATCTTTAAGCAGAGGAAGTCAACTGAAGACATAAGCTCTTTTTCAAAGATGCCCTCTTTAATATTCACACCTGGGAGCCAACAGGTACAACAAGAGTCTGGTACTCTTGCCAGTGAGCAGATCCACTAGAGCAGATGGGGTTAGGGTTGGGTTAATAAGGTTTATGTGCCCTTCCTCAAGGGCATTTTAGCAGCAGTTGCTAAGTAAAGTGACAGCATTATGAATTCCTTTTGCTCGCCAGCATGTTCCCAGCAGGAATAGAGGGATTCAAACTGTTGACCTTAGTTCTCTGAGAACTGAGAGTAGCAGTAACCCAGAAAAGTCAGCTGATGTCATAAGTCCTTTTTAAAGAGAGGGGTAACAATATTACAAATGTGAGTGCTCATTTAATTGATCTATGCAGTGAGAAGCTAACCAGCAAAGGATAAGGACACAGTTATGTATGACATGTTCAACATAGTAATGTTATTATAGCATGTAATTAGAGTGAGGTATTTGCCAATTAACATGTTTACATGGCCCTATCAATATTTCGGTTTCCATCTAGAACATGTTACAACCCTTTAGAGTCTCTTTGCTCCTCCTATCAAAATGCTACACCTGCTGATTTTGCATAAATATATTCAAAAGTTTATCTCTTTATTTTGCCTCAAATGTGGTTTCAATTAGGGAAGCACCGATCCTCACAGTGAGGAATACAGCTTACTAATGTAACACTGGTATTGGATCGGCAGATACCGGAAGCCAAGGTATTGGTATGATATCTGAACTGGAGAAAGTTGAATTGGTGCATCACTAGTTTAAATACTTGTTATCTGATTTACTTCTATAATCCAGTTCTACAATTAATTCAAGATGCCATAAACAATTACGATAAATTTTTCTGCCTCATCCCACCACAGCACTTCACAAAATGGTATGCTAATTCACATTATGCATACAGAAAACCAAGAAAAACATTAAGTACAATTAGATTTGCCTGGCACCACGCAGTTGAAACTGTTATGACCCTCAACTGTGTGGAGGCACATATGCAACAATATGATTAGCTAATAGATTTTAATATCTCTGGCAATATTAATACCATTAAAATGACTGATTTCTCTATAGGAGTTAATATTAACTACTCTTACACTGTTGCTTTATCATGATTGTTTTTTTTTTGGTTTTTTTTAAATGGGGGATACTACATTACACACTTTTGGGAAATGAAAGACTGAGGGACTGCCCATCTTGAGTCCAACAGTGTTAAGAGTGCAATGCTAAATCAGTTGAGTACACTTTGAACATTAGGTAACATATTTCATCAGTCAATCTTACTGACTTTTAACTTGTAAAAAGCACATCTATTTTTTCAAACCTGAATTCACTAAGCTCACAGAGGCTCTTAAGATGCTCCTGGTAAAGTATGACATTTGTAGTTTGGATTGAAAGTTTTGCTTTACTGTTAGTGTGTAAAAGCTTTTACCTCTGCATTGCCAATATGAGTGACAGGTCTTCTACTGCAGCGGACCGTTCTTCAAAACACACACACATTTTCTTTGCCTTTACTTCTCGCTCGCTCAATTTTCACCTCCCTCTTTACTGGGTCCCTTGACAATTTAAGTGTTTGTTATTATCCAGGCTTTCAGTATGTGTCCTGTCTCACTCTCCAGCTTCATAGTCTGGAGCCTGGAGTTTATGTGTCTGTAATAAGACCTTTGTGTCTGTTTCATATTCTCATTCACAAAGCTTACTGAGGCATCAGAGGATTGAATAAGTCACAATTATTACTGCTTATTTAGAATGTGGAGATTACAAAATATATTGTGAGAGAACATATATTTTACACTTTATGTCTTCTCAAACACAAAAATACATAACAGAACTCAAACAAATTTTTCATACTGGAGCACAACACACAGACCCAATCTTTAAGAAACTGTGAGGGTCATGGCAGAGTATAAGCTGCCCGCAGGTATAATTATGATCTGTGGTTAAAGCCACTGAGGACCCTGCTTTGAAAAAAGAGCTAATGCATGCTGCAGCAAAGTAAACGCACCAGGACAAATGAAAATACGTTTCTGAGTCAGCCATTTCTCCAGTCAAAGGCGAGAGTCGAGGAGGAGGTACAGCGTGTGTTTCGTATGGTTTGCTTGTCTCTCCGACAGCATGGTTACGCAAAAACTACCAAGCTGAATTTCACCGCCCTGTATCAAAAATAAAATTTCTGCTGTTTTCCAGAAAAAAGTTGATATTATCTATTTCAGTGATGCTGAGTTCAAAAATACCAATAAATATATTCAATCACATACAGTTTTGTCACAAAATGTGAATTCATCACTGCATCGTACTCACAACCCATTGCACCCAAAAGACTTTCAGCATCAACAGAATAGACAAAGTTATCATGCATTTCAAAGAATGGAATAAGATCCTTCTCATGAACTCCTGGACCCAGGAGTTTTTTCTCACTGAGCCTAGACCCAAGCAACTCAGCCACTTCCTTTGACAGATTCAGATCTTGTACTAACTCATTTAACTCTGGCTGACTGAATAACTGGGGGACAGATGAGCTACTAGAAGGTGGATCTCCAAAGTCCTCATCACTAGAACGTTGTGCATCTGGAGACAAAACATCATCATCATCATGGTACAGGTCTCATTGCTGATGGCAGGTTAGGGTAACTGATAGATGATTTAGTTTTGGAACTGTATCCAGAAATATTGACTAAACAGAAGTAGCAGTCATCAGAGTGACTTGTCTTGTCTTGGTTGCCCAATTTCATACCAAAATAAGCAAAGTGTGCCTTTTTCACAAAATCTGTTATGTTTTGTCACTGTTTGGATGTAGTGAAGCATCCACAGATATAGCAAAAAACATCTGGATCATGTTTACAATTTCTCCTGTTACTGGCCATATGCAAGATTTCATACAGCAAATATGATGCAGGGCAGTGTAGTCATTTACTCACAGTTTCCTAATGAGCTGAAGTCTTGACGTGCATTACGAGTCCTAATGAAACAATTAAGGCCCAACAAGTGCATTGAGTTATAAAGGTAATACCACAACCTGCCTGCACCAGGTCAAATCAGTCTATTGCTGCCAAGTGCACCACAATACTGCAAAGTACCAGCTCCATAGCCTACATAAATGTAAACTGTCGGTTATTTTGACAGCATATCTTTGCATACCACACAAAAAGTATGAACAAAGAACTGGCTGGATAACTTACTGCATACTTAAAAAAAAGCCTTACATTTTTTTTCCAGTTTACCAAATAACATTTACTGAGCATTCCTTGCCCTTGAAAATAATCTGTCATCTTCATCTTATGTCTTCTCTTCCTTTCATCTTTCTCCATCTGAGTGAAGTCGAAACATTAACATTAATAATGTACTTTATATTTGGAAAATAATAGCCACTGAACAAAAAATAAACCCCATCATTCTGATGTACATCCAGTTCACTCCCCACGTATAGTTTCTGCTTTTACCAGACCAGCATGCTTTAACCAGGCCTTAACCACCACAGCCCCACATGGCTAATTAGCATAACCAACATGAGCACATGGCTAATTAGCAAATTATTACACATGTATTTTACCAAAGCTGTTTCTCAACCTACATATAGACACATGCTGTTTACACCGACACAAAACGTGCTCTAATTTTTTAAAAAATGGCAAAACAGACGTTCAGTCATTGTGTGTTTTACTTCAGAGCTTGGCTAACATACCAGCAGTGTCCCTGCAGTTAGCTATAGTGATGAAGCAATCCCTCCATTTCCCCGCCACAGATGTCACATAATCCGTCTCATTTTTCTTACCCTGTCTCTTCCCTATCAACACCTCTATCGGTGACATGGTAGTAGCAGTTCCAGCAGGGAGGGTATCATAACACAGGAAGGCAAACCCCTATGGCAAAGACTATAGATGTTATTGTCCTGGATTTGGTGCCAGTTTCAGAACTGCTGCACCCTTACATAAAACATAAGTTTTTGCTATTAACTATTTAATTGGCTACTTTTTTAAAAAGTACTTGATTATGTCACTACGTGTATAGATCTATGATGCAGTAACCTACTCTGACCAGACTCAACACACACAGGCAACCTAGAAAATAAAGCTTTCAAAACATGTCGTAAAAGTAGAATTTTAACCCAAACCTTGTCTCCCTTACCAACAACTAGCAAAAACAAAAGTAAAGTTTTAATTTCAAGTGCAAGTGGATATCCTTTTTTTTAACTCATGCTTACTACAGTAACACGCTCAAAGCAGAGAAACATTGCTGCTTGCTACATTTCTATTTTCAATAGATTCTGTAACTATGTGCAGCAGCAAAAATGCATCTATTTATTATACTTGACACATTTACTCAAGCAGGACTTCACAAAAGAGTCAAACATCTATGTCTTGACAAATTACTAAACAGCTCTCAGAGGAGAGCTCTCTAGTCTTTTCCTGTTTTCAGCAGCTGTTATATCCACCAGCAACCACCCAGACTTTCAGCCAACAGTCATAGTAAAGTAGAAACTAGCAGATCTGTAACACAGGTAGCTAGCAAGACAGACAGCCATGGTGAAAGAGCTTGTGTGTTTGGTGATATTTGCTGAGCTCTGTTTGAAATACTGCGTTTGAAATTACATAAAGCTCCAGGGATAGAGCAACTCCCTTTAGCATTTAGCTAGCTCCTCTTCTGTAGCTAGCTAAATGCTTAAGAACTGTAAATGCCTGTAAAAAAAAAAAAAAATTCCAGTATTTTTACAGCTATTTGTTAGAGTGTAGGAGCAGGCCCGAAGGGTGACATTACTTTCTGATTTGTTGAGTATCTCTGGAAGTAACTACATTAGTATATATCAAACCTCCAATCTGATTTATTTACTTATTGATCAGAGGTGCCAGGATACCAAGAAGAACTGGAGCAGCCATGAAAAAATAAGGACCGTAAAACTCGCAAACCTATGAATAAAAAAGGGATTTCTTTTGCCAGCATACAGAATTTCTTTCTGTGTTTTTAGATTTTGACTATGGACATGCACCTGTAATTAACTAGTAAACTGATCAAACAGAAAGTCCAACAGTTCCTTCTGAAATGCAGTGAAGTGTTTTACAGTCCTTCACCATACATTAAACAAGGAGTGTCAAATTTACACCCCAGTGTGCACATAATGTATATTTTTTGTAGGACTTTTTTGAAACAAGAACTCACTGACGCTTCCACTTTTTTATTGCCTATAAGCATTATTTACACCTATGGGCCTGTAATAACAAATACAATCCAATCTGCACATGATTACATGTATTTCTGATACAAGTACTGTCTCTGTTGTATCCTCATTTGATTTCATAACCATTGTTTGGGGCGTTTACCTCGTTATGTCTGCGGCTTTTCTGCATGAGTGTGCATATATGTGAATGTGATTATGTGCACTCGTGTGTGTCTGCTGTTACTAATCTCAGTGGATATGTGAGTGTGTGTGTGTGTTTCTCTCCTAGCTCCAGGGCCAGCCGCAGTGAGGTGTCCCCCAGGG
>VUQI01015798.1:1988-23230 GCA_015106735.1 Paratilapia polleni
TGGGCCCACCCCAAAAAAAAAAAAAAAAAAAAAAAGACCCTGACTCCCCCTCCCTGGCTGCCAATCAGTCTCTGTGACAGTGTTTGTCTGCTTCAGTTTTCCTTTTGGCTCCCCACCAGCAGAACAAGCTCATTATAATAAAATGATTTCTTCTTCTGCTGGGATTATTAACGATGCTCTGCCTTAGTCATACCTACGGAAAAAGAACAAGTGTGCGCGCATGCAGGAAAAAATTAAGTCAATATAAAGCACGCAAAAGGGTTAAAAAAAAAAAGAAGGTCTGCACATTTGGCTCTAATATTATAATTTAATTCTTAAAACTCTGAAGCCTGAAGAAGATCCTTTGGATTGAAGCACTGCCTTTACAAGAATGTTTGAACCATTAAATAATTATATTGGAGCAACATAGTGTGCAGACCCCTTTTCTCCTATCCTTTTAGTCATATTACGATAAAGTCCACTGAGCATCTTGAACATGTGTTTGACTGTTTATAAACTGCATCATTACCTTCTATGCAACATATAGGAGCATAAAAGAGCCCCTGTGTTACAACTTTTGAAGGCTCACAATACTCTAGTAGAGCACAGCACTATTAGAAGCAAAGCACAGATGCCGACTGAAAAGATATACGTGCAGCTGTACATTTGGCTTTCCAATCAGATAAGTTCTAATAGCAAAAGTGCTGCAGTGCATGATATGAATCTTGTGATGGATAAGCTGAACCACAGCTCTTGCCACACTGTTTAAGATTAGCACCAGAAATATTAGACATTTGGTTACAAGAGAGAGGGAAAAAAAAACAAAAACCTCAGTACAGATTGAATTAAATCTGAGCATCCCAAATGGTAAGACATTTCCTGAATGGAGGGCAGAAAAAGAGGAAGACATGCAGTGAGAGCATGTGCTCTTCTTTTAGGAGTGGGCAGCTTAACAGCTCACCATCAGGTAACAATCTTTTTATTTGTTTCAGTCCCTCTCTGGGTGCCAAAGTCTGCTAAAGGACTAAGTGTGCGGTGCGATCCATCAGCCCCGTCCAAGAGCTTCAGCATGGTAATCCATCTAAAGCAGACTCAGAATAGAATTAAATAAATACTTCCATGCTCTGCAACCCCAAATTATTTTACTACTGTCATTCTCACTATAAAGCGGCACTGTGTGCACTTAAATGAAAAGGGAAGGGAAAATAAATCAGATAATTTAAAATAGCAGAAATGAGCAGAAAGTGCTCTGGATAGATTTAGTAATCACGTGTATATTTTTAGATTTATTCTGCGTACGTTCAGACTGAATCACACCATGTCTGCTCATGCAGAAAGATTTAAGTGTTTATTTTAGATTTAGATTATGGTTGGTTTAATCAGGCTGGGTTTGACTGAGAATTAAAGATCAGAAAATAACTTGGGAATTGAAAAAGAAATTGAAAAATTTAACATAAAAAAATCGCTAATATCTGATTGATATGTTCTGTTATATTTAAAACAAAAACTTGGAGAATTATTTTAGGGGTACACTTAAAAGACAAGACAGCATTTATTTATTTATTTATTGTTTATATATATATATATATATATATATATAATTTAAATAAATTACTTATTCAAAACTGTTTATTGGTCAAATAGGACTTTTTGGTATTTTTACTGCGTCCAAATAAGACGATAAAAACATAATTAGGGAAGAAAAACTGTCAACCTAATTATTTTCGACCAAACTTAATAAACTGAATTAAGGAATGTTTTGGAAAGCTTCCTGTGTGGAAACTCTGGTCGGTAAATGAGCAGAAAGCGGCCTTATGAATATTTGACATGAAAATGTGTTGTACACATTTTCTCGCGAGAGCAGAACGTGTGTGTGGTCCTGCAAATTAAGGCAATTACAGGCATGTATGTTTTCTTCGTTATGGCTATGAAAACGGCACACACACACACACACACACACACACACACACACACTATATAGGCTATGTGCGTTTGGACTTAAACGACCCCTTTAAATGCTCAGTGTCAGTGTCTGACTGTAACCTTTCTAATTCCTGTATTAATGTGCATTAATACGAGGCCATCCAGCATGACTCTGACCTTGACCCGCCAGTATTTTCTCCAACATAATATTACTTTAAAAATAATTACAATCCTTATTTTACAAGCCACTGTTTCCCAGCTCTTTTTAAAAGTACTGTATCAGAATATTAAATAACTAAGAAAACATCCTGGAGACTCATAATTACAAAAATCCCAATTTCATGAGTGTTATCTTTGCTTGTATTTGAATCAATTATTTTAGACAGAAGAGAAGCACATGTTTAAAGGGAGTGAGTGCAAGTGATAGGCCTAAAAGACTATCCACTGATTTAAATTAGGTCACTTGGACAGCTTACTTTCATTGTTAATGCAGCAATCCAACATTTCTGAACATTGCAATTAATATTTAGAATTTGAATGCAAATTAAACCCAGAAATACAAATTATTTAAACCCAGAAACAGAAATAAAAATCCAGTGAACACCTGTTACAAAACAAAGGCTGCATGGACCTTTAAATGATTTCTAGATCATTTATAAACTGAAGACATTAAAAGCTTCAGATTCCTGCATGCATGTGTGCAAAATACAAATTAATGCAAGGTTTAAATACTCAGCTTTATTTCTTTACAGAAAAAAATGTAAAGGAAAGTCGTCATTTAAATATTTAAACAAAAGATGATAATTCATAATCAGATTTTCAAAAAGGCGCCCGTTTAAACTTTTTTTTTTTTTTGCCATAAAGTTGGGGAGATCAAGGGAAAGTTTCTAGCATTTCTGCAACATTCTTGTAAAAACAGATTCATCCATTTTCCACTGCAAGCATCTGTTGCAAATGTCTCTGTTACCTGAGAAAATACAGATTAAAGTCTGCTTTAAAGGGGATTATTCGTCATTAGTGTGGATGTGTTTGGCCAGGTCACCGATGCCACGCTGAGTCTGTAATTTCTGGTACTCCTGGTGTAAACTGAAGAAATGCGGAGACGCCGCCGGGTGGAAGAGCGCAGGGGAGACATAGGCAGCGCTGGAGGTCAGAGGAGAGGAATAAGCGGTGCACTGGGCCGGTGAGAATGCGTCGATGCCCGGCTGCGACTGTAGGAAAGCCTTGGCTGATAGGGCGCTGCGCGAGAAGAAGCTGGAGAGAGCCGGCAAGATGCTGCTCACAGGTGGGATGGTGGCGGGGGTGCACGGCGAGGGCGCGTGGTGATGGAGGTAGGGGTAAATCTCCAGACTTGGCAGCTGCAGAGCCGCCGTGCCGATCCCGTAAGCGCCGTGTGGAAAGCCGTGCAGCGCGCTGGGCTCCAGGTGCTGCTCTTTGAGCGGATCGAAGGAAAAATGCTGCCGCTTGAAGCGCTTCCTCCTCCGCAGGAAACTCCCGTTCTCAAACATGTCGGAGGAGTTGGGATCCAGCGTCCAGTAGTTGCCCTTCCCGGGGTTCCCGGGCTCTCTTGGCATCTTTACAAAACAGTCATTGAGCGACAGATTGTGCCTGATCGAGTTCTGCCAGGCGGGGAATTTCTCCCGATAATAAACAAAGCGGTGGCTGATAAAGTCACATATCTCGCTGAGGGTGAGCCGTTTTTTTGGACTCTGAAGTATGGCCATGGTTATCAGAGCAATGTATGAGTATGGAGGCTTCACTGACGCGGGACCTTTGGTTTTAGGAGCAGGGGGACACGCTGGTGCAGGGCTGAAGGTCTCCCTGTCTTCACTCTGGCTGCTGGATGTCTCCGTGCGGTCTTCGTGGTCGCTCCGCGACTTATCCAAAGGTAAGAGCTGCTCCTCTCCGCTGTCTTTGAGTCCTTCCCCCACTACGTCGATAACAATATCCTCCATGATTTCCAAACCTAATGTCATAGTAGATATCCGCGGTTAAAGCCAACACCACCTGGCAACACCAGGTGGGAGAGTGACAGCTCTTCTTTTAAAAGCGATGAAAAGATCTTTACGCACGGCCCATCTCCATTCACAAAAAAGTGAAAACCCGAGAGCAGTTCATTTCCTACTTCAGGTTCTCTAAACCGCAAAGCATCGACGCTGATATCCTTTATTTTCACAACTTTTAGCGCAAAGAGCGGTCGAGGAGTGGTTGTGCGTAAAAGTGCGTGCGTCCTCGGAGATGTCCAGCATCATATGTAAACTCTCCTGCTTTTCTGCTGGTCGGGTGGTTGTGATGTCACGTTCAGGCACGAGGGAAAGGTTCCTGACCAATGAAAACGGCGCAAAGGATAGGAGACCAAAAAGGCCTATACCAGCCAGCCAGCCAGTGCACTCTCATCATCAGTGCATCAATGCCAAGTCCACGCGGACATTAGAGAACCATCGAGGAAATCAGAGGAAAGTTAATTTGGAGCGGAATAAATAGATTTCCACGGAGAGTTAATTTCAGAGTCGCGTAAAAATATTGTCAAAAATATATAAAATAATAATGAGCTAGAGGGTTTTTTTATACGCGAAAATACGATAATAAATTGAGGAAAATGTGATGCACAACTTTTCACAGCTATTCCTGAGCTATAATTTGAAATTCATATTTTCATTTCCCAAAATATTCAACTTTTGTTTATGTTCTTCGTCACTAGAAGCACTCTTGATTAAATTCTGTATAAAACCTCACGAAATTAGTCTGAAATCCAAACAATTTGAAATGCATATATAAATTTAATACATTTTTTCCCATTTTATTTTCCAACCAAAAGACAAAAAGATGCAGTCTAAATGCACGGTGGTGATGGAACGTCAATTTATACAAAAATACACATTTTAATTTCCGAATCTGCTGACTGACGCCTTGGGGACATCAGATTATGATTTAAAGTGTGAGAGGGAAAATCCCCAAACACTTCTCTACGTGAGGCGAGGACTTAAGACTTAATCCCTCTCGAAGTCTCCTTGCAGCCGCACTTTATGCACACTTGACTCACAATTACACGTTTTCAGACGTACAACATTGGAATGACTGCTTTTGGGCAGCTGTGAAAATAATAATTTGTTGCCTGCATGAGCGCCTTCCTTGAATAAACCGATAAGAAGAGACTGTGCGCCTTTTGCTGAACGTACAGAAGTCAGTCTTTCGTTTCTCTGAGAGACATATTGATAAATATCACCACGTGTGAAATGCAGAAAGAAATAACATTTGATGTGCCGTCTGCATAATCTGCAGGGGAAACTCTGCACCGCCTGTTCTCCATTTGAGCACCTATAAGTCCGTCATAACCCCGTCAGACTATCCTCTATAATAATGGGCATCTGAACGCAGAATGGTAATATTGGGATGAAAGTAATAGATTTTCACTTACTCAGACATAAAAGAGAAGTGTGGAGAGGAGGGCGCTTTCAGTATTGTTGGGAGGCCTCTGGTTGTTTGTGTTTAATGATGGAGCCCTTTGTTGGGGATTCCCACATTTCCTGCCTCTAATCGTATTGATACCCCGGGGCAGAGGGGGGACCGGGTCCGGACTGGGTGGGCTATACGGTACCAGCAAAAGCTGCAGATGATTTCCCAAATTCATCACGCATGTCTTCAGATTGGAAACAGGCCCGTGCGCAATGTGTGGTTTGAATAAGGCGAGAGCAGGAGCGTCAAATCACTACAAAAGCTCAAGGTATGGCACTTTAGGGCTGCACGGTTCCCAAGCTCGCACGCGCTTAAGTCACTTCTTGGGGGACCGATGGTGGAAGAGACGTTTTCAGATGAACGCAGCTGGCGTTGAACGATTCCCGATGTTCAACTGACAAATATGGCCTCCAGTTTTTATTTCTGGTAACTTTTAGCCATCATAAAAGCTATTAAACTTGGGGCCCACTCTACGGAGCTTTTCTTCTTTTCTTTATTATAAAACGCGTAAAATCTGGGAACCAACAAGGCCTTTTTTTATCTAAAGACACGTTTTAATAATAACAATCCTGCTATCTAACAAAAACGGCTATTGTAGAGATTTTATTTGGTCTGTATCGCAGATGAGTAAGTGGGAGAGCGAGCAGCCTCCAAAGGCCCAGTGTAATAACATCATTTGGCAGGAGCTGCGCCGGCTTGGGGGATCTCACCGGATCATTCTGGATAAATGCACACTACATACGTGCAGGTCAGAAACCGGGTTATGAAGCTGTTGCGGGCTACTTCAGTTAAAATGTTTTCTTATCTCAGTGAAAGCTTCAAGCACTTCGCATGATTCAGGGAGTGATAAAAAAAACAAAAAAACAAAACAAAACGAGCGTGTTTTTCATTGGGAGAGGTTGAAACTGCTTCAAAGAGCTGAGGTTGTTTTCTCACAATGCCCTCCTCTCTCATCTTGATTCTCTTAAAATCTTGGCAGGGTAGTGAACATAATATAACGTGTAATTTAAGGTATCATGAATCATAACTGGATGAAAAAAAAAAAATCACATGTGCTGAGCCAAACACACATCTGATACACACACATAACACCGTTTAGGGGAGGGTGGATGTGTAAATTTCACGAGCTGAACTGGTCATTAACACATTATTTACGGGCTGACAAGCAGTTCCATAGCATACGCAGTGATGCAACCTGTTCTCTGCATCTCATCATCTCATTGTACTCTTGTCCCTAGCTACTTTTCTCAGTCGTTACTGTGACGTCTGGATCCATTTATAATGAATGGCACAGCCCATCAATTACACGACACTGGTACTCTGACTATGTGCTGACATCTTGTGGTGTAAAGGGGAAACTCGTTAGTTACAATTCATCAATAAACAACATAGCCAAGAATATAGTGGAAAGAGGGGCTAGGGGCGTTTTCAGGATTTTTAAAATAGGGGTGCTATCAATCTGTCAATCCTTTCCGTGTCCGGGCCGGGTGAGGTTTCCCGTGTTGTGTCAAATTAAGCCGCAGGCTCCACTCCTGGTGGTGCCCTGGCGGGGTCCAACAACCAGTCAGGGGTGATCATGGGAAAATCATAAATTTCGATCAGAAATAAAAAAAACAAGCAAAAGCACTTGAAAACTGGTTGAAAGTTCAGCGAGTTACGTTGATTTCAATGCGCACACACCTCCTGGATCCATAAACACGGGGACATAGCTGCCCTGTAACAATATGGCAGCTGCATTAAAGCGCAACACAGCGAGGTAACGAGCTAATAAAAATATAGTCTGGTTACAGCAGTAAATATGTGTCATTTTACTGAGTGGTAGAAGTACAATGGGGGAGTAGTGCCACCCCAGGCTGCCCCCTTAGCCCCGGCACTGTGTCCTGTGTCCCTGTGATAAGTTCATGTCAGTTTAGACTTTTTTTTATTTCAAGATAATTTAACTTAAAATTTCTAGTTTATATTTTTCAGACATTTGTAGAACTCAAGCTCAAAAAGATTAAAATGACTAATAATGTTAGATATTAATATAATTTAAGATCATGTATTTTAATTGCCTGTAAATTAAAACCCAATATGTTTTAAATGTATGAAAAACTATAATTTGTTTTATGAATTTTAAACAAATTGGGTATATTAGTATCATTACATACTTATATGTTCAAATCATCATGTTACAGCCCCCTCAGCACAAATGTTTGATGGCCCCCTGCTAACTTGTTTCTTTCTTCTATTTTCTTCTAAAATGAGAAACAAAGCAGACTTTTTTAATGAGAACAACACTATGTTTAATGTAAGTGGTGGCAGCACGGTGGTGGTGGTGCGGTGGTTTAGAAATGTTGCTTCACAGCAAGAAGGGCTTGAATCCAGTCTGGGGCCTTTTTTGTGTGGAGTTTCTCTCGATATTCTCCGGGTGTCTGCCTGGGTTCTCTCCGGGTACTCCGGCTTCCTCCCACACACCAAAGACATGCATGGGGTTAGGTTAATTGGTGATTCTAAATTGGGCGTAGGTGTGAACGTGAGCACGAATGGTTGTCTGTCTCTCTGTGTTAGCCCTGTGACAGATTGGTGACCTGTCCAGAATGTACCCTACCTCTCACCCAATGACAGCTGGGATAGGCTCCAGTCCCCCTGCGACCCTGAATTGGATAAGCAGAAGAATATGGATGGATGGATGGATGTGACTGTCCTCACTGAGTGTCTGGTGGAAGTTGATAATCTCATCCCCTCCTCTCCTACTCCTCTTTGTCCTTTCATACAGACGGCTGTATTTTACCAATTATATCACTCTGTTACGGTACAAAAAATAATGCTCCCTTATCACCCAAAGGGCCGCCACAGCGGATGGATCCGCACGTTTGATGTGGTAAAGATTTTATGCTGGATGCGCTTCCTGACACGACCTTCCCATTTATCCGGGCTTGTGACCCCCCTGATGCCGGGTTTGTGTCTCCTTCTAGAATTGAACTAGAATGTGCTAACCACTACACCACAGAGGCACTAACAAAACCCCAAAGCAAAACAGATCTTTATTTTTGGCAATAAAAACATTAAGACCAAGTTTTTTTTTTCTTTGTGCCACTTAGGTGTGAGTGTGTGATGATAGTTAGAAAGTGCTTAAAGGCATAGAATAAACGTATGAATGTATGAATGTGTGTGTGAATGGGTGAATGGGAGTTCTAGTAAAAAGCACTTTGAGTGCTCAGTTAGAGTAGAAAAGCACTGCATCCATTTATCATTTACCAAAACATTCTGGGCCAGAACATTTCTCAACAAACTTAACAGAAATAGTTGATACACTACTTATACATGTGATCAGCAAGCAGCCTTTTATAGATGAGGTGGGCGTAAAATATTAACATTTCTGTGCAAGTTTCATGGTCCAGGCATTGTGCATGTGGCCCACTGTCATGGCTTATTGGTACCCTTAAACGAAACAGAGCCATTGTTAATGTGTTCTTTTTCTGATCGATAAGCCAAAATGCCTCCTGCCATCTAAACTGATTTGTAGCTATCTCAACACCTCACCAAAACAATTTGCTGGCTTCACAAACAATAAAACCTCCTTTATATATTTACACTGAGCTATGTGGTTCAAAAAGTCTTATAGGAAAATTTTAGCCTGTGTATATCTCATGTAAATTTTATTTTGTGTGCTTTATAGCATTCAGCCTCTGGCGACCTATCTGCGGTGTACCCTGCCTCTCACCCTATGACAGGTGGGATAGGCTCCAGCCCCTCCACAACCCTGAATTGGACAAGCAGTTAAGAAAATGGATGGATGGATGGATTGATGGACATACATAACTCAAATTCAACCCATACATTTGTTTATGCGGGAAGTCTGCATAAACAACTTGACAATCATTAATTGACTCCTTTATCAAATAGATTTGATAACATTAAAAAAATGTTAGAGATGCATCTGGAACATAATTAACATTCACAATGATCACTGTGTGATTACAGATTGACTAAATACTGTCAAGCCCGTGGCCAGGGAGCGATTGATGGACTTTCTTGACTTTTCCAATAGAGGGAGCTCTTACACCAGAAGTGTTTTTCTCCTCATCAATTTCCAGGCTTCTGAAACAGGGCTGACACAAGACTTTGAATTATACACTTAATTTCCAGTTTACATTTAGGGTCCACTTTTGGATTGCATGGCAGTCAAATGGTGTGGGAATTCTTTCATCAAGTGAAATGTGTGCCATGTAAGACACAGTAACACACTGCACTTTGGTCAGAGTGTCAGAATGCATCAGTGTTCTGCTAAACTAAGTGAGCGTTTTTCTGGTATTCTTTGACTCAGAAAACTACTGCACCAAGCCAAATGCCTGTGGAAGACAGGGCTGACATTTCCTACATTATTTTTTATTGGGACTGACAGTAGCGGTTTGTCTGCAGTGTCGTGTTCGCCCCTGAACTGCTGTGAGGAGAGGCCTGAGGATGGAAAGAATGCAGATGTAGTGTTCTAAAGCTCAGCAGGTACCATGTTGACTGATCGTCAGAGGTCAGGACGCTGCCTGGAGCAGCTAGCATGCTATTAGGCTTTAATGAGAAGTCACAGGAGAGCATTTGCTGGGTTTGTCCCGCCTGCCTGCTTGGCTGCCTTCACAGTCCCAAGTGGACGATGGAGAGAGATACTCTGCCATAGTTTAAGACCTACAGCAGCAATGCAAAAATATGTACAACACATTACTGATTTGCTTGAACTCTCCTGTTTCCTCCCTTCTGCAGCCTCAGCTGGGATGCTAATCTTGAACTGTCATCATTGTGACTGGCATTGGTTTGACAACATGTTTCTACTTGTCTGAAAGGGACACAGATGTCTTTCACAGAAAAAAAAAAAGAAGGAGGTATGGAAAGAGTTTGTTTGGATATAAATCTCTTGAGAAATCAAACAAAAAGACAAGATCTCAGCTGGAGGGATGTGTGATGTAAGTGGGCAGATGGCAGTGAGCCTGGGCAATGATACTCCAGAATCCAGTGTATAAACACACCCAGCAGAGGGGCTGCTGCACGCTTTCTTTCATGAGGCTTTCCAAAGTTGGGATGTGAGAAATCTCAGAGGTCGGCAGGAACAGACCACCTGGTTTTTGGTAATCCTTGAAAAACACAAGATGGTTTGCTTATACTGAACCTTGGGACAGCTAAACTTCTCCATTTACTCACAGCGCACAAATTTTCCAAACAGCTGCAGTGAAAAGAGGAGGAAAAAAGAAACTCAAAAGATTTTTTCAAATCAGTGCTCTAATTGGTCACACGCTTCATACAAATTTTGAGGTTTTTATCTTTTTAAATAAATTATTAGGTGAAGTCACACAATCTTTCTAAATAAGGAAGTGTCACATATGTCAGAGCTGTTGGTGTGACATGAAAGCACCAGTGTAAATTATTCTCTGACATCTGAAGCAAGTGGTTTAGTGACATGCACTGACCCCCACTGCTCTATTGTGCATGGAGAGGCCCCTGCACAGCAACTGGTCCCTGGACACCCCAGGGTCACAACCCCTGGTGGCCTGAGTGTGTATTTAAAAGTCAAGCTGCTACTTAGAGGGCCTCAAACACAGCCTCCCTCATAATCCATCAACACCCCTCTGACAGAGATGCTATGAACACTTGCGCATTCTTGTCATGAACTCCTACAGAACATTACAGATTGAAACTATAACACGCTGTTTTATACCAACCGTGAGACTGATTTCTAAGATCAGCCTTCATATTTTCATAACTTCTCAATCTTCATGTCCAGAGACTGATATGCACGCTGCAGGAAAGGCTTCAAACAAGCATCAAATGGGCCGGCTGATCCCAAAACCATCAGCCGTGACGCTAAACACATTCCAGGGGTGATTCCCACTGGACAAGTTCAACGCTGACAGACACATTCTTCCACTGGCATGGCATCAGCAAACCCAGCTGGGCTCTCTTTCAGGCCCATGACCTTTCTGACATCCTTGGATAGTAACAGCACTGCTGCTAAAACACAGGTGGGGGGAGTGGATGGATTGAGATACAGGATCTCTGTTCCAAGTTGTGCCCACTCAACTGGTTTTTCATACCTAATGTTTTGAGCGTGTTATTTTTCTTGGAATGCGACCATTTGTCCTGGAAATGCGTAGGAGGTGCGAGATGACAAACGACATTTGGTTCTAGTTTTCATTCTGCTGTCTGGTGAATAATGGATCTAGATGTACAGGACTGCAACAGCACATTACACGGAGGATGTTAAGACGTAACTCCACCAGCAGCTGGCTGAAAAGGCTAATGGAAGTAACTGCACAGCGTTCTCACAGAGGGGAAACAGCTCCTCTGGAAGATTTCCTCGCTCTGATTTAACAGTTAGATTTACCATCACAATTGTCAGTAAGTCTGAGATTTCAGGCAGCTGCAGATAAAAACAGGCTTCATGATTTCTGAGTGTGGCTGTCAATTTTATCAGCTGAATGCTAAGTTTTGTTAGCATGTTTTATACCTAGCTGACATTATACAAATTAGCTAGATCAGCTAATTGTAGCTAAGTAAGTGTGATAAGGAAAAATGTAAGAACAAGCTGCTGAACCTGTTTAGCTCACATACATGGACAAGCAGACAAAGCTGGTCTTTGAAGTAATGCTGGGTAATGTAGTACAGAAATCTACTCCGTAATATATCCATGTAGATATTAACTAAGTGGCAAAAACTGGTTATAAAATGGCAAAAAGTTCCCTGAAAGACCACTTCAGGTTGGCTCAGAAAGCGAGTCTCTCCCCTTAGACTCCCATGTTAAAATGACCAACTTAGCAGCATCAGAAAGCATATTTACAGCCTGCTACAAAAATGATTTTGGTCTCTATAATTCTAGTCACTGAACTGGACCTCTAAGAGCTTTTGGCTCTTTTTAATGCTAATATATGTCAAATAATATTATATGATTTGTGGTTAACTGTATTAGCACGGCATCCAGGAAGTCTGTGCTTTAGTTTCGATGAGTGGAATTCTAGTATTTTATAGGTCTGTTATTTAGTGCTAATTAGCAGGTATCTGTGTCTGTGGGTTGCATCCATACATACAGTTTATGGATGTGGCATGCTAACCAGGCTAGCTAGCCTTAGCTGATAACACACCAATCACTTGGCCATAAAGTTAAAGTAGAGCACAAACCAAGGTGACGTCACAGCAGTTATGTCCATATCTTATATACAGTCTATGATATTGTACAGAAGTCTGAAGAACCTGGATATTAACATGACAAAATATTAGTAATATGGATATTAAGGTATTCTTCTATTTAATAATCTAGTTACCCAGGCAAGTGAACGTATGCAGATCATTTTAAAGCAGACAAATGCATTCCTTACACTTTTGTGCTTGCATTTTTTGCAATTGGATTTCATGCAATTTCATGTCTTGTACTACAGCTCCTGCTCTTCAGCATCCAAAGCTTGCAGGCCCACTCTGCCTGGTGACTCTAGCCAAGTCAATTAAATGTTATGTCTTATTTTCATCTGTTATGGCACATTAATTTTGGTTGAAAGCACAAAAGTTGTGTTCTTTTAAATAGCATGTGAACTCTTACCAAAAGTGTCCTGAGCAGTGTTTGCCAACAAAGTCACTTGATGTGTGGTTGCAGTGTGTCAGTGCTGGTGATCAGTGAGGGGTATCTAAGCTGACGGACCCGCTGCAGCTTCCCTTTTTCTTTCCTGGTAGCTTAAGTGTCCATTGATGGGAAATCCAGGTCACCTGCTTACTCAGCCCCCTACGCAGACCCAGATGTAAGCATGTGTTCACTCGCGTAGGCACCCATAAACACACACAGGTATTTTCACAAATATCTATCATGAGAATTGGAGAATGGTGGGTCCTATAAACATGGCCAGAAAAGCTTTTAAAAAAAATAACAACTTTGACTAATGCCCGTGGGTGTATCCATCTGTCATTGTGACACTGTAATCTCAAAAAGAAAGTATAACAAAGGGCAGACAGGTTCTGACAAGCCCTGCATGCTGGCATAAGTAGTAAATGTTGTTAACCAGCTACCTCATAAACATTTCCAACTGTCTTTAGCTGGAGAAAAAAACTATTTATGAGCAGCCATGACAGCTTATTGACTGCAGGCTTTAGAGATGGAATGTCTTTCATTTTGTGTGTGTGTGGGAAAAATGGTGAGCTATAAAAAAAGACCAAAGATGTGCCAATTATGAAGAGTGCTTTTCCCAAAGGCTCTGGTGTCTGATCTTATTGTTGCCTGCCCAACAAACTGATGAGCCAAGAAAAACAAGAATGAAACAGAAGAATGTTTATCTTTCATAGCTCTGCCTTTCAAGCTGTAAAAAAGGTCAAACCGATTTCCATTTTTAGAGATAAAATCTTTATTGCTATTGGCTTCATTTGATAGTTTTACACTGCAGTCAGGAGGGATTCAGGGTGACGTGTAGGACAAATTGAAAGCTTTATTACTAATATATATGTAATGGTCCTGAGTTGGCAAGAAGGTCTTGAGTTCGAATCCACCATCTGGCCAGGGCCTTTCTGTTTGCATGTTCTCCCCCTTGTTTGTGTGGGTTCTCTCCGGGTACTCCGGCTTCCTCCCACAGTCCAAAGACATGCAGTTAGTGGGGTTAGGTTAATTGGTGATTCTAAATTGGCCATAGGTGTGAATGTGAGCACGAATGGTTGTTTCAGACTGGCGACCTGTCCAGGGTGTTCCCCGCATCTCGCACTATGGTAGCTGGGATAGGCTCCAGCCCCCACAAGAGGCCCTGAATCGGATAAGTGGAAGAAAATGGATGGATGGATATGTAATGGTTTAAGCTGGTGACTCATAGCCTACAGGTCTGTAAACCCCTCCCACTTTATCTTCTGGGCCAATAGAAAGTCTAATATGATTGTGACACATCAAGTCAACCTGTCATGAAATCACTCACCTTTCTCAGGGTGTGGTGAACAACTCCTGCTGCTGCATAGCTTGGTTTGGCTGCCTGCTAACTAGCTGACAAGCAGAAATATTTGAGTCAGTCCATATTGCCAAATGATGCTCAGCCCAAACCAACTAAGTGAGTGGGGCCTTGGAAATTTTTCTCCCTTGTGAGCTTTCAAAACCTAGTTTAAAACTTAGTTTCCATCTATCCATACATTCATTTCCTTACTCTTATCCAATTCAGACTGGAGCCTATCCCAGCTGTCACTGGGTGAGAGGCAGGGTACCAGTGTTGGGTGTAACGCGTTCCAAAGTAACGTGTTACTGTACTAAATTCAGTAATCACATTACAGTTACAGTTATGTCATTATTTGCATTACAAAGGTTCTTCGGTTCTCCACGACGGGCAGAAAGAGAAGAAACAACTGCATAATAATGCTAACACAACCTCGGCTCTTTGCAAGCATCTGCACAGACAGTGAGTGTATCCTGACCCCAGCCCAGCAGCCGGAGCCTTCAGCATGTTACAGAAGCAGTGATGAGCAGTCAGGTTTGTAGCATTGTAGCCTCTGTTTCTGCCTGCACCTGTTTCTACAGTAGAATCACTGTGCCGATCACTTTGAAGCCTCTCTGGACTGGTTTTCAACTTTGCTTTGTTTTGTCAGTTTTGTGTTCATAGGTAAAAAAACTGAAAGAAAGCTTGTATGTACGTCCTCATTAGGATAGGGATTTGTGTCTGGCTGTGGTACTGTAGCCTAAGGTTTATATTGTTAACTGGTAATTATGTGACAATGCATTTCGGGACATGTTACGGATTAATGCGAAAGTAACGTAATGAGTAATGTAACAAATTACTTTCTCTGACCCCAGCACTGCAGGGTACACCCTGGACAGGTCACCAGTCTGTTACAGGGGGTCAGTACAATGATGATGAATGCCAACACGAATATGTTCAGCAGGTCACTTTTTACAGGCCAAGTACATCAGTGTGTCAGGCAACCACTTTGATCCAAGAAAATATAAACAACTAATAGATGGGTTACTGTGAAATTTTGTACGTACGTGTACCACAGGAAGAATCCTATACCTCAGTTTATCCTTTCACTTTCCTCTACCGATAGCTGCAGGTCAAAGTATTCACACACCCAGTAAATTATCTCGGCATGTACAGATATTTTTTATTATCTCAAGAGGATTACTTCTAGCCCTGCGACAGACTGGTGACCTGTCCAGGGTGTACACCGCCTGTCGCCCTATGGTAGCTGGGATAGACTCCAGCCCCCACCCGCAACCCTGGATAGAATAAGAGGAAGAAAATGAATGGATGGATGGATTACTTCTTCTTCTTTTGTCTGCAGTGATCGCATAAGAGCTAATCTTGCTCTCACTGTACTTTCACACTCTCTAGTACTTTAATTTATGATTAAATACCTGCAGTCATCAAGGTTTTGGTTCCGCAAACCAGTATTTATTGCACCAGTATTTGTTATTATTATTATCATTATTATTACTATGAAAGAGCCACAAACGGTAAATGGACTGGCATTTATATAGTGCTTTTCTTTCTGTTTGGTCTTAATGACAATTCAGCACATCCACGATGGTACCAAAGCTATTTGGTCCTACTTCTTTGAAGAAAGTGATTTTTTGAGTGTTTATTTTTCACAGCCATCTCCCAATAGGTGCTCAGATCTCTGAAGCTTAACATTTAATACTATCCTGAAAGTGAATAGAAGCTTTTAATCCTCATGTGTGATGGAATTTTACTGTGATAAGGGACGGGAATTGGGAACTAGTTCTAACTTGTGAAATCCATCACAATTGTATCCCTCCAGGCTTATTCATTCCTTTTATCAATGCTGGCACGTTTTTTTTTTGTTTTACGTGTGCGCATTGCCAATCACTTGACGTCAAATGCATGACAGTGGCAATTTTGCACAACTGAGTCATATGCAACACATTTTCAACACTGAGTTCATGCTCAGAGATAATAAAAAAGTAGATTTGAGACTCATAACCTGTGACGGTCCAGTTTTTTCCCCTAAACAGAAAATTGTAAAGGAATCAAAAAGGGCATCAACAAATAAACTGGCCTGAAAGGACAATTGATGAATAAATACGCATCCCTAATTGTGATGGTGTGTGCATGTGCACGTTTGCTGTTTTAATCCCTTCACCCAGTACTACAGCCTGTATTCACAGCACAATGAAGACATTGAGCGATCATCCCCCTGCACCCCTGGTACCCATAAATGTTCCCCATGGAGCAGAGGAGAATTCCTTCAGACAGCCTGGACCTCCCCTCTGGTCTGATCTGATCATGCTGGACTTACTGCACACTCATGTACGCACACAGCGACACACAAACACAGAAGTCATTGAACATGTTAAGAGTGGGAGCAAATGTTGACAATAAAGATTGCAGACAGGACCTGAGTGGAAATAAATCATACCAAAGGAGATGATGAATCACGCAATGTGTGAAGCTGTTCGGCCTGTGCAAGCGGTCACAGACTGAAAGGCATTTCGCCAAGCAGCTCTCAGCTGTGACTGCAGAACGCCACGTATTAATTCAAGCTACGCTGTTCAAACAAAACCAAGTGTTTTTCATCTGTTCTCACACACATGGTGCCATACACACACATAACTAAAGAAATCGGAGTTTTAAGCCTTCTGCCCTTTCTGTGCTTGGCAGCAAAGTCTCAATCACACGATTCCGAAATCCCTCACACACTGCACCAGCTCCATGGGATCGACATCTACTCTACTGAATTCTTCCTTTTGTGCAACTTGAGCTTTGTGGAAAGTCTTTTTTTTCATCTTTTAAGCCCCTGACTTTATGAAAAGAGTCATGTGAAATGGAAGCAAAACAGATGACCAGTTCAGATGAAGCAAATCTGTCTGAAGTCTCTGTGGCTATAAATCACCCCTTACAATGCCAAATATTTTCTTTGAGCGCACTTCACGTAAGTGATGTTTCAGTCCTGCTCGTCTGTTTAAAGGTTGGTGCTCTGTGTTCACTTACATTCAATGATGTGTTGTTAAAATGATGCAAATTCAGCCAGTGAGGTTTTCAAGAATGAGAGTCTTTCTGTGTGTGAGAGGCACGCATCAGACATTATGGACATTTCCAAATACAGTACTGTGCAAAAGTCTTGAGTCACCCCTCTTTTCTTTATATTTTGCTAGGAAAATGAGTGCATCAATTCATTGAAACATGAAAAAACATACATGGAAATACAGTATATAAGGCAAAAACAGTTTGTACAATTCTAACGAGGTTGAAAGGTAATATTTGGTATGACCACCTTTATTCTTCAACACAGCCACATCCCTCTTAGGCAGCTTTCTTGTAATTTTCTTGTAATTTCTTTAAGCAGTCTTCAGGAATAGTTCTCCAGGCTTCTTGAAGGACATTCAAAGCTCTTCTTTGGATGTTGGCTGCCGTTTGCTCTGTTTTCTGTCAAGATCCTCTGAAAGTGGTCAGGTACAAGGACTGGACTGAAAATGAGTGAAAAAGCAGCCAATGTCCAAAGAAAAACTTTGAAGGACCTTCAAAAAGCCTGGAGAACTATTGCTCAAGAGCACTTTAAACAATCACAAGAACGTCTGTCTCCTTGGAAGCAAAATATAAAGGAATGAGGGATCACTCAAGACTTTTTCACAGTACTGTACATATTTTTATTCTTGAACTCGAGTTGATCTGCATGATTCACAGTTCCAGGTAATCTTTATTTATCTTATACTGGGCCTTGGTGCAGGCCCCTAAGTTCAGCCACTTGTGAAACAAGCCATTTTAGCTCATCTCCCTTTAAGTCATCTTTCTTCTGATTGACTGCCCTTCCAAAGCCTAAGGTTTGAACACCAGCTGGGTGAGGATATTGTGTTTAAAGCGAGAGCTTTGTGCTTGAGATAACCATATTAGGAATATCCCCTCTGACTGACATACAGCGCCAAGAGGAGATAAACTATCTGAAACCGAGTGAAGTCTGAGCTTTTGGCTCACAGGGATTATTTGTGCATACACTGACCTCATTATTTGAAATTGTGGCCTTATTTAATATGAGCATCCACATATCCACAGCCCTGATATGTTAGAAAATAAGGAAAAGGAAAACAGATCTTTTAAACCAGGTCTAGTTAGTGAGCTAACATGCTATTCAGCCACTTCATCTGTCACAAAGTTTTATGAATCTCTTTGTATTTTGTTTCATTTCTTAATTCTGTGCTCAGCTTTCTCTGTTTACGCCTCTGGCCTTCTGTCCTCTGAAAGGTCAGTACTGACAAGACTTCCTTTTGTTCCATGGTGCAAATTTTTGTGCCAAAAAGTCAACAGAATTGTACTTTAGTTGAACTCTTATGGTTTTAACAGCACTCAGTGTGTGTGTGTGTGTGTGTGTGTGTGTGTGTAGAATACAAACTCTGTGCTAATCTCTTGTAAGTCTTTACCATAAAAGAATGTTCTCTGAGGGTGTGTTTCTTTGTATGATTCTGTATAACGTATACTTTTTTCATCCATATATGAGTGAGGCGGCTGTGATTAGAGGGTGCCACTCCACTGTTCCCCTTGGGCCAGTTCACCCTGTTATTTTCCCCTCATCAGCCCGTGCTCTCTACAGGGAGGGTGGGTCCGTGACCTCCCTCCCACGCACAACCACAAGTGAGGGAGGCACCCGTTTCACACAACCCCCTCTTAAGTTGCAGCAGAGAAGCGGTTGAGTTCACAGGCCCCCCTCAGGCCCTCACATCCCCTGGCAGAACTCCACATTTCTCATAAAGCAAAGCTCATCAAATCCCCAGGCCTCCATCCTGAATCCCCCACAGTATCCTCCTCACTTTGACACGAACGGATATCGTCACTGTCTTCCATCTGGACTCATGGAAGTCATCAAAAGCGATAAACTGGTGACACTAGGGCAGGGTCGAAGCAAACTTTTAAGCATTTGCGTTCACTTCCCTTTAACCTTCTGAACTGCAAGAAATACGTTAAAGATAGGCCAAAAGTGGTGACACAAGCAATATGTCTCACAAGCCTTCTTTGGCATCTTCTCTCACTTTTCCTTGGATTTTTTTTTCAGAACTTTTTTTCTTCTCTTCTTGGCTCTTTTTCATGCTCTCTTCCTGCCTCCCTGTTTCCCAGCCAGCCTTCAGAAACCCTTAAAAAAGGCTCCAGCATAAAACAAACATGCCCAGGGCCTTCTTTAGTCGGGGTGCCCCACAAAGGCAGAGAACCAAAGAGGGCAATAATAGAGTCACTGCTCGGATACACGCAGTCCTGAACGTCTGCTGAAAGTTTGAAGTTTGGGTTCATAAGGCTTTAAGGGAGTTAAAACTCTGGTCAGCAGAGTTGCACTCAATGTCGGCACAGCGACCTGGCAAATAACTTGGTCCTGCTGTCAGTTGTGGTGAGATTTGGAGTCTTGCTGATTTTCAGACTGCTTTACCAAGGCAGGAACTAGAAACTGCAGGGTCAAAATAAAGCAGTGCATGTGGCTTATTGCTTTACACAATAATCTCCTCTCAAGATAAACATATATGAACTGTAATTGACCATTTGCTAGTTAGTCGTAGTAGCCTCATAGTATTGGGCAGATTTATCCGTTATAATTCTCATGCCTTTACTTAATACACACTGTCAACCAAAAGACCAGTGTTATAACATGATCATTTGTTATTGCTGATAAAACATGTAGCTTTGATGATATAAAGCTTGCTCTGTGAAGCAGTTTTTCCCATGGGAGCCAACCTTTACTTCAAACGTCTAACGAGGGTCGCAGGGTTTCTATTTAGCTCAGAGAGACTGATTCAGCCTTTGCTGGCAGGGTACATTACCATACCAAATGCAGGGGTTTTCACCTTTAGGCATGGTTTCATAACCACAGGACACTAAAGCCCTTTTCAGACATACAATCATTTTGTTTAGATGACAGCATTTTGTCATCCATACAGAGGTTACATATACATAAAAAATTTGTCATGTTTATATTCAGACATACCCACAACAGTGCTCAAGAGAGCTGCGGTACACGTTTATGACAAACATGCAAAACACTTGTTGCACTTGTGGCAATGAGAGCTGTCAGCACCAACTCTAATAAAGCAAAAGCACACTTGTGAACATATAGTTCTGTTCAGCTGGGTCACTAGGTCAGTGTCTCTCTTCCCTCTTGTCCACCATCAAGTTGCCAGCGCTGGTTCCTGATCAGTTGCATACATTTCCACCATAAAAACACTGGTTGGCACCATTGACGTCAATGGCTATAGGAGGGGCTACCTCCAGAAAAAAAAAAAATCACCAATGATTTGTGGATGCAGCCCACAGACTTTGTGTTCCATAATTTTCTTCCAATGGAAATTATCCTAAGTGCTATGTAAAGCTATGTAAAGTTTAGTTGAAATTTGGACTGGCTCTCAAAAGGCAATGTGGCAAAACTGGCTCAGCACCAGCAAAGACAGCATGTTGGTGAGAAAGAGGTGTGTGTGTGTGTGTGTGTGTGTGTGTGTGTGTGTGTGTGTGTGCACCCGCTGCATGGTGTTGCAGCAGCTGCCTCCCGCACACAGGCTCGGGGACAGAAATCTCTCTTCCCGATTGGAAATTTCAAAAATGCATAATAGACAAATGCTTTAATATTACTGCTAAGAGAGATAAGAGTAGTCTTGTCCCACCTGTGTTCATTTTTAACCTTTGTTGCAGCTGCATGCATACGAACTTCTGTCATGTTGAAAGTGAAAAGGAACTTACTTCAGACTTCAGACTGAGTAACAACTTAAAGTGCTTTAAGTATGTGCTTAACTGAGGCCATCCAGCTATAGTATACCGGTGTGCTTTGTATTTTTCTAACATTAATCAGTAACAGTTGCTGTTGTCACTATGAATAGTGAGAAATGCGTTACTTTCTCGCTTTCTCACTAAGCCCACAGAAAATGGTAACCTCAGCTCTGTGGTTCCCTGCAGCTGTACTTTGAGTTTTTATGCCTTTCAGTT
>VUQI01015807.1:1946-14007 GCA_015106735.1 Paratilapia polleni
TCCCCCCCCCCCCCAACTAAGCAGAGCAGCTGCAGGTAATTTACTCACTAACCGGCATTACCCTGCTTACACTTCTTGATCTTGTTCAGTTTGTGTCTCTTTGTACTTTGTTTCTGACTTTATGAAAAACATTTATCTTCTGACACGGAGACACTAAAAGAGGAGAAATGTAACATCAGGGCTGAATTTCACCTGAGACCCACACATTTTGGTACAGTGAGCAAACTTGATATGTGGTCAAAGTAACGTAGCTCTACTTAAACTTTAAGTACTTAACATGCATTGAAAGATTAATGTGAGTGTTGTTAAGCGTTGTGAGTCTCGAAAATGTTAACTTTGAGCAAATAACAGATTTGCTGATTTTGCTAACGTGTAGAAATCGAAAAACTCTTTTCGTTTTTGTGGTGACCTGATAAAAAAGTGGGCAACTTTCAGATATTTGTATGCAATCTTTTTAAATACTTATATGAATCTACCATGTTGTCTTTAAAGAAAACTGATGTTTGTGCACATCAGAGCATACAGGTGTGCTCTAAAACTAAACTCAACAATCATTCATTATCTGAAATTATGATTATAAATACATTTATAGTATGTATTAGAAGGAAGAAAGTACTTTACTTTGGACCAAAAAGTAATTAAACCAAACCTAAATTTAACTCTTGTCCTTGATTCAGGGTCTACAAGGTTTTCTACCTGACAACAAAGCCAAAATAAATAAATAAGCTTTGGTTATTTATTGGTTACTCCATCATGTTTTGTTGCTAATATTTGTTTTTAAATGGTAAATGAACTGTAAATATATAGCATTTTTCAACTCAATTTGAGCACTAAAAGCGCTTTCTTACTACAAGCCTCATTCTCACACACACACACACACACACACACACACACACACACACACACACACACACACACACTCACAGGGATGTGACGGAGACAACTCCAGGTTCAGTATCTTGCAAATATCACCACTATCTTTGAGGTTTTCTTACTCATGGAACAGAACCGAGATGTTTTGCTTTCACTTTAGCTCTCTGCAAGGCTCAAAGGTACATCTTAGGCCTTAGTCACACAGCCCTAGAGCCTCGTCAGTGACCCCCTGGCAAACTCTGGTCGCTAGGGGAGAATGTGTATTGGCGAGTGGTTGCTGGCTTCACGTCCTTGTGATTGCTTTTGTCATTATCACATTGCTGCGGTTGCCTGTCGTTTGCATGGAAGATGCTGATTTGTCTATAAACACTCGCTAACTAATCACCGGGCGTTAGTGAAACTCGAATAAGTGTGATGTAAACCGGAAATAGTGGATGTTCACTTTCAAAGTAAAAGTTGTTACTCACGGCTGTAACCACCATGTTTCAAAAGGTGGAACTTTTACTTTGAAGGTGAACTGTCTCGGTTTCCAATTTGCATTGCACTCTTCACAGTTTCACTAACGTTTGCCGAATAGTTTGTGAGTGTTTGCAGACTAGTCAGTGGACTCCATGCAAACTACTGGAAACCGCAGGAACCTGCTAGTGACCAAAGCAATTACAAGGAGGTTTTTGGTGCAGGACCATATACCTTTTTGCAACCAATTTCACCTAGCGACTGCCAGCAACCTCGAGCAACCACCCACCAACCGGCTGGGGAATATATTGGTCTCTAGGTCTGTGTGACTGGGGTCTTGCCCAAGGATGTTTCAACACAGGAAGCAGACAGGGTGAGCTGGGGATTGACGATCCACACTACTTCCTGAACTCCAAAAAAACATACAAAACATATGTAGTGGGAGTCTGAGCCAAGACTAGCTAGCTCGGCTAATTCGCCTCAATTAGCCCAGGAAGTCCTCAGAAATTGGTAAAGAAAATGTTCATGACTTGAACTGTTAATTATCAATGATACAGGGGCAAAACACCTTGCATCAGTGTTTCTAGGACACGTATATTCAGTATGACATTCTCCAGTTGAGTTAACAGAAGGTCTCTTATCACTGGAAAGCCCCACTCAAAAGCTGAGTTTTACTCTCTTTTGTGACTTCTCACAGTAGTTTAACTCAAAGTACAGGAAACTACTACTTCCTGCCACCTGCTTGTGGTCGGCCTGTGACACCCGTGTCACCTCTGCCTCATCAGTCGACTGTTGCAGGCTGATAAATCAGTCAGTACAGGACCTTGGCAGTGCTTGCCATTAGGTGCACTCAGTACACTCTCCCAAGCTGCGCTGGGGTGAGGTCCCACCATGCGCTCATGCCCATAACTCAACTGCAGCCAAACCAACTCATTAGTGAAACAATCCTCACCACGCACTGGTGTGTATGTGTGCGTCTGAACGAGTAAATGAGAGTACGGGGTGAGATTTCATGTTGTTCTGGAAGATTTGTCATCACAAGCTCAGAATTCATTATATTGTTACAATATCTCTTGTATTCCAACTACCTGTAACATTTTCCGATTTGCTAATATTTTCCATGATATTTTCCCACATTCGCTCAATCACTCCCAACACATTATCCACACATTATCCAGTCTTTGCTTGCACAGTATTTATTCATGTTACACAATATTCCAAACGTGTGCCCCCTATTTAATGTGCTTATTAACCTTTATAAAAACAGACATGTTACGAATGTGTGTGTACAAGCAACACCTCAAAACTGACTGTGAAGATTTTAATGAGGAAAGTTAGCAGTTCAGTGAGCTCTTTGGCAATACAGTAATCCATTTATGCACATTTTGCATTTCTGTCAGATGTAGCAGTTAAATGATTAAAACATCTGGATGTTAAAGCTCCAACAATGGCGTGACAAAGTGTTCATTAGCATTCACCGGCCCATATGGTGGCATGAGCAAAGACACAAGGTTCACAGGAACAGACTGCCTGATGTTTGTTCTCCCACATACCAGACAAACAAGTTTTTCATTTGGTCCATTAATGAAGAACTGTTTCTAAGTGCTGCAATAGTTACACCTGTCTTCAAAATGGGTGATCACATGGTTGTTAGTAATTACAGATCCATCAGTATCTTTTTGGCAGTATCAAAAATTACAGGAATTGGATCTCTGAACAGATCCAATTCCTGTAATTGGATCTGTGTTACTTCCTTCCATGGAATGTGGGTTTCAAAGTCATCATTCCACAAAAACTGCAATCTGTTATCTCTTAGCAAATATTAAAAGCTACATTGGACAAGGGAGGTATGGTATCAGCCTTCTAAATTGAGTGAAAGAGAATCTTCGATACAGTTATTCATAATGTTCTAATTGCCGGTGTACCTTAAATAAGTTTGAATACCCATGGCACAGACCTGGTACTTCCTCCTTCACCTTGCAGCACTCCAATTTGCAGCCATGCAGCAGGTAGCTTTGATGCTACCTGCTGCATGGCTGCATGGCTTCCCTGCTCTACTAGGTACAGGTACATAGCATATGCTTGGGTTAGTGTCAGCATATTTTCACATCTGCACTGAGGATTTACATGTTCAAGATTGCCTTAGTGCCTGTCACACACCACAGAAACTCATTATTAATATGATGTGATTATTTACATGATCACACACTCCAGTGGATACAGGCCCAAAGGTGTTGTGTGCTGCCAGGGTACCCTTTTTATATTGGCATCAATATTTAATGTATTTCGGAGGGTGGCTATATGTCTCAAGTGGTTAAAAATGTGTGTTTCTTTTGATAATTTTCCAAAGTAACACAATTTCCTAAAGCATGAAGGTTTGAGTGCATTACATTCTATTATTAGAGAGCATATTGGGTACACTGAAGGGATTTTGGTAGTGAAATTTGTACCCTGTGAGTTCTTGTGGGTTTCATCATCTGCCAATCCAAAGACCACTTATAAATTCAGGTTATACAGTAACATGACAGCTCATTTTGGTCAAACAGAGCCTCAACTTCTTCTCCTGATCTTTAAAATTGTACTTTTGGACATTCATGTATCTCAGTCCAGTTAATGGGCATCACTTTGCATAGTCCAATGAATTCAATCTGATGGCACAATGAGCCTTTATCCACTGGAGTTCGTAATGGGCAGCTCTTAGTAGACTGAAGCAGCTGATAAGCAACACCAAACTAATGCATTGTTAGTCAGCTAAAGCTTCAATCTTGTAGGATGGTTGGTAGTCAACAGGTTAGAAGCATTCACATCGCCAGACAACTCAAGATGCAGAGTTAAGAAGACCACACATTGTGATTTTAGCAATCTAAAGTTTATTGTAAGCAACACTGTGCTAGATCCACTATACTTAGATAACTGTACAGTCTTACAACGAGCATTTGGAGAGCCTTTGAACTAACTTAATTTCAGTTACTTCAAATGTTTTTACATGGCCATAAGTATCTGAGTTATCACAGAGGTTTAATATCCCATTTTCAGATACTTGACTAATCTTTTCAGCAAAAAGCCCTTAACATCCACTAGGTCGCTGGAGACCCGTTTAGTGTTAGGTTCACATCTGATCCATATACCCAGGGAATTTTAACCCATATGGCATACACATATGGAAATCTAACATAAGAACTATAAGGCCAAAATGCATGTACTTGATTTGAAAGGTAACATCTCCTAGTTTCCAAAACTAACCAACTAATTCCACTAAACCAACCAATTCCTGCATAGCAGCCAGATATTACTAAAGTAGCAGTACCTGATAAGCAACACCAAACTAACACAACGTTAGCCGGCTAAAGCTTCATTCATTCTTGTGAGATGGATGGTAGCCATTAGGTTCTCAGTTTGCAAGCATTCACACCACCAGACAATTCAAGATACAGTGTTAAGGCGGCCTACACACTTGGTAATTTTAGCAATCTGATAAATTCTTTGCAAGCTACACCATGTGCCATGAATCTGAAGACCTTGGGTAGGACATTTTTTCCATGTTGAAACATGTAATTATAAGACCTTACGAGCCATCACCTCATATCTTGATGAAGGGTTTCTGCCAGGAAAGTTGGTAGACCTGGCAGAGGCTGTAACATTTATTGTTGTTTAATATGTGGCTAAAATGCAGTCTAACCCTAATCCTACCTCTAAGTGGTTTGCTGGCGACCTGGTGGAAGTTAAGGTTAGAACTCTGAAAGAAAGCAGGATACAGCTGCATTAACTATATTAGGGATATACATAACAATTATACTGACCTAATCGCTTGCATATTCAGTGTTGGATATCCTTTGACCAGATACAAAGTTGATTATCAACAAACTCTGGAAAATAATGCCTCACCTGATAATAATAATGCATGCCTTCCAGTTTTTATTCATACACCATTTAACTAATGATTCCAACTGTTTATTCCCATTAGCTTCAGAGTAAAGGCCTTATCATTAGACGCCAGTGTCTGACATGCCCTCAGAGCCCTACCTCTGAAATATTTGTCCAATTTGTCATCCTTAATTTCTTTTCTTAGTTTTATGGATGCGAGGTGCAGAACAGTCAGGACCTAACCTTCAGCTTGTTCCAGTCCGCCTCTTATTAATCTGCAGCTATAAAGGAAATAGCAGAGGAAAATCAAGTCCTAACAAGGGTAGAGTTCACTTTTCCTGTCCTGTCTACATGAAGAATTTACTGCTTTGACTTTGAACTAACAACCAAACAGTAAATCTAACCCACTAGAACAAAGCAGAGAAGTGCTCCAGGCAAGAAATTAAGTGTTCATCTCATTATGAAGATCTTGTTATGTTGCATTTATTGTTAGGCCACAGACACGTTAATGTGTGGAGTAGTACTTTGCAAGGGTGAATTTTAATTGAATCCTTGCCTTCTGTTGTAGCTCAAGAGCCACTTTTCAATGATTATAGATGGTTCAGCGTATAAATCAGTTCTCTCTCTCCCTCTCTCTCTCATACACACTCGGGGCTGGACTCAATTATTTAGCCCAGTTGGGTTGATTTTGATTGTTGAACAAGCAAATGAGACATGACATGGAAAAACATATCCCTTTTTATATGAACCTGAAACTCCTTTAAGTGTGAGCTGTGCCTGCCCACTTGATGTATTTTTTGGGAAATTGATACAACCTTTTATACTTTTAAGAGCCGTTTGAGCCTCTGCTCTTGCTCCCCCTTTTTAATCATTGTTATGTATTTCTTGGCATGAACAGAGCTGAACAGCAAATACCTTGTTGATACAGTCACCAGACAAATAAAAGCACACTAACAGAATAATGAAATGATTTCTGCTTATCGTTATAGTCTGCACTGGCTAGTTTCATTGATCTGTTGGGATACTGAGTGCCACTTGCCATATAACATTTGAAACATTTTTCAGTTATCAATGTGCAAATAACACAACTTCATAAGGCATAGGGGTTTTTAAGTGCATTATATTCTATTATTGGAGAGGTTACCAGGTGCATGGAAGGGATATTGGTGGTTAAACGTGCACCCTGTGAGTTTTCCTGGAGTTCCTCATCAGCCAATCCAAACACCATATTTAGATTTAGATTATACAGCACACTTGACAGCTCAGTTTGGTCAAACAGAGCCACAATTTCCTCGGCTGTCCTTTTCTGTGTGCTTTTGGAGGGTCAAGGGATAATTGGAATCCCTTGGCATAATCCAATCAATTCCACCTAACTGCATAGTATCCAGATTTTACTAGACTCAGGTGGCAGTAATTTTAGCAATTTGATAAGTTCATTGCAAGCCACACTATGTGGCATGGATCTGATAACCTTAGGTAGGATTTTTTCCATGTTGAAACACATAATTATAAGACCTTACTAGCCATCACCTCATATCTTGATGAAGGGTTTCCACCAGGAAAGTTGTTAGACCCAGCAGTGGCTGCGATTTCTGAAATATTTACAGTATTGTTGCACGGATTCATGTACTGCTGTCTATCCAGTATGAGGCTAAGTGCTAATTGAGTGGTCCCACCACAAAGATCAACAGCGGATGCAGTGTGCACCTCTTCACACAGGAGTGAGAGAGTGACAGACACCAGGGAGTTTATTTTTCACTTCCAGCATGAAGAAAAAGTAATGTGTATACTGTATATACCAGCAGAAGATCACTAAATCATATTTAATTTCATTTACACATAACAATGAATGATATAGTCTACCTTAATTCAATTCGATTCAATTTTTTTTATGTAGCGCCAAATCACAACAACAGTCACCTCAAGGTCCTTTATATTGTAGTGTAAAGACCCTACAATAGTGGACTTATAGGCAGATATCAGCTGAAGATCTGTAAATTGCCTATTTCTTTGTTCCTTTTTACTTCTTTATAGTTTTTACAGGCTGTTTTTTATATGATTAAAAACAACGTGAACAGTAATTAAATAATTTATAACAATAATTTATATTAGCTACTTAACTTAAGAGCTATAGCTTTTGCCTTAAAAACCTACTAAGGGGTTCTTAAGAGATTGTGGTCATTTACCCTTATTTAATGTGATTAGTTTGTCATTAACCAAGACATGCTAACAGAGCACAAAGTTTATCTAACATAAGCTGCAATGAGACCAACATTCACATAGCAAAATATGACCCAGACTAAGTGATCAGTAAACCCAAATAAGGTAGCATTAGGCTGGCAAACCAATTAGCCATTCAGTATTAGCTGAGCCATAGCTAGCATAACTACAATTGGACAAAGAGAGGTTTAACCTTAATTAGGACTACTTCTTTGAAGAGGGCCCTGAAAGCTTTCAGGCCTCTCTCCTATGGAACCAGCTCCCACTGTGGATTCGGGAGACAGACACACTCTACTTTTAAGATTAGGCTTAAAACTTTCCCTTTTGATGAAGCTTATAGTTAGGGCTGGATCAGGTGACCCTGAACCATCCCTTAGTTAAGCTGCAATAGGCGTAGGCTGCTGGGGGCTTTCCATGATGCATGAGTGTTTCTTCTTCACTCACCTCTCTTCACTCTCCATGTGTTCATACACCACTTTGCATTTAATCATTAGTTATTATTAACTCTGTCTCTCTCCCATAGTGTCTTTTGTCCTGTCTCCCTCTGCTCTCTTCTGTTTCCCCTCACCCCCACCACAGCAGATGGCTGCCCCTCCCTGAGCCTGATTCTGCCGGAGGTTTCTTCCTGTTAAAATGGAGTTTTTCCTCCCCACTGTCACCAAGTGCTTGCTCTTAGGGGGTCGTCTGACTGTTGGGGTTTTCTCTCTAATATTGTAGGGTCTTTACCCCACAATATAAAGCGCCTTGATTTGAATTGAATTGAACTGAACTGAATTGAATTGTGCTCGGTTTCTATATGATTTAATGTTAAAAAATCTAACCATATAGGTAAAATGACTGCGGTTCTTTAGCTTATATGTTATGATACTATGATGCTGCAGTTGGACTAATGTTAGCTTGTCCTCAGTGCTAACTGGTTAGTGTGGTTGTGGTGGATAGAGGCGGAAAGTGTTACTGCAAGGCACCCAGACAGTCTGATCGAGTTGGTTTTTGACCTGTGATTAGTTTTTTTTTTTGGACTAATTATTCTCTTTATATGTGTTACAGCTACCCTAGGTCTTTTATTGACCACCGTTTCTCTTGAGACATATTGTGTTTTGTTCTTTCTATTGCAGACATCAAGATATCACTTTTCAGATATGTCCAGAAGACCTCTGCACTCATTGAGAAGAAGGTTTCATCAGGAGTTTAGACAAGCTCTGCCAGGTGGTGGAACCTGCCGAAATGTGCAGGTGTGCCTCACTGTTTACTTTTGTGATCATAATACAACTCTAATACACAAAAGATAACATGTAAATCCTTCCTTGAGGCAATACTCATATGTCTTGATTCCATTTAGCGCACAGTTTGAGTATTACAAAGTCTGCATAAATATACTTCATGTTCTGCTCAAGGTTCAGACAAAGAAAAAAAGATTAGAGTAGTGCTGTGCTCCATACCAGCATTAAAAACTTGACTAAGGACATAGATGCAGCAAGTGTGTTTATGAAAATGAAATTTTATAAAAAAAATTTAAAAAAATGCAACAGCACAAATAAATGTCTAATGAAAAAGTTATGTTTGCTGCTTAGGCTCACTAGCACAGCGGTTTCTCATCCTGCCACTCTGGAACAGGGATGTCTGCAACCATCTGTGGTTTTGCTGCAAGATGGCTGGTGATTATGATGCCTTTTTGTGTGAGTAATATAGTTCTACATTGTGTTTATGAGATTTTAGTCGATCACTGACACTAAGAGTGCACTTTGTACTCACTCTTGCAGGTGCATTTTATCATAGTCCTCACACACCTCTAGAGTGAAAATGTGTCAATCACATGAAGCAACAGTGCATGCTTATATGTTTGTTAGTAAATTATACATGAATAGACTCTGGTCAGAGTTCCAGCCTCCATATCTATGCAACAGGTGGTTCTATCACTTGATCATTCACATCAGTAGTAGAAGGCCTCAAGTAGATCCTGTAAATCAAAATGTTGTCTCTAAAAATATGTTAAGAGTTAAATTATATAATAGAAGACAAATACTGTGCTGATACTTCCTATTTTTCTCAAATATTGTGCTCTTTTTTTTTTTTTTTTTTTTTGGTTTTCAAAAAAAAAAAAATTTTTTTTTTTTCACTTTAAAAAAAAAAAAAAAAAAAAAAATCTACATTGATTACAGTGAATTGCTCTTTATGAATGCACTTCAACAGTATCTAGAAAAGGTGAATACTTTAGACTACTGTGCTTTATATTTTATTACAACCTGTGGAAAATGTATATATCACTGTTCTTTATATATTTCTGCAAAGTGCCCTTCTCTTTATGTTCCCAGGCTTTTGCATTCCTTGTCTTTTTATCTCAATGAATTCCACTTTTTTTAAAAGGATATTTTAAATTATTAACTGTAAAAAAAAGAGGGGCTTACAGGTCTCTCTCAAACTCTTCAAATTCGCACTGTTGAAGATGAAGAAGAAGAAGAAGAAAAAGAAGAAGAAGAAGAAGAAGAAGAATACATTACAGCAAAATTATACAGCACATGATACTCCAGATGGGATTCAGTACAGTTAACCCTCTGAGGTCTAAGTCCTCATTGGTGATGACTGCTTTTTGACTTTCTTCAAAATACAGGATTAGGGTGGGTCACCTATGATAATGTAGACCTCAGAAGGTTAACTGTTGATATTGGAGCACATTAAATACTGTGACAAAAGATATTCCATCTGCTGGGACTACAAAAACCAAAAGCCCCTTTATTTCAACTCTGACCTGAACGAGAATCCCTAAGAGTCCTGATACGTTCATATCGGAAAGTGTTTAAGACTTTATAGACAAGGAGTAAGCCCTGTGATGGACTGTTCATAGTGTACCCCACCTCTCACCTCATCCTATGACAGTTGGGATAGGCTAACCCTTAACTGGATAAGCAGTTAAGTAAATGGGTGCATAGACAGATTGGTATGTTCTTCTTAGAGCTCTGACTATCAGTGAATTTGAGTGAGGAAGGTAGGAAAAAGTGAAGTGAAAGTAAAACTCATGTGAACCACAACAACTGACCTGCATACCCTATATTTTTCAGTTTTTAGCCCACACCTTCAGCCTAGAATTATCTGGGAGATGGAGAAAAGCACCCACATTTCCCTGAACATACCTGTGTTATAACAGAGAGGAATAAATGCTCCGCTGAAGTGAAATATCACTTTAAGCTGCTTCACTTTGTTTGGGAGCCAGCGAACCGATGGTGTTGCCAATGTGGAGTAAATCTTCTTGGGTTTGTGTGTAAAAGCTTTAGAGAGGGAAGAAGGTGGTTGGAGGAAGAGCGAGGAAGAGCGAGGAAGAGGAGGAGGGCTGTGTGGGGCCAGGGGTAAGACGCCTCGGTCCTGCCCACAGGAGATAAGTCTCCATCCCCCTCAACCTCATACACCAGACGCTGAGAATATGTACAGTATGTATATGATATCGATATACACACGCACACACACATACTCAAACACTGTCCAGATTATCTGCTGGAAGAGGTTTACGCAGACCTCGCATCCTTCGCCCAGTGCACATACACACATTTTTACACACATGAACGTATCCAAAGATAGAGTTTAATGTGGCGAGGACAGCACACGTGCGGTGGTGGCTGTGTGGAGAATCGGCCTGACTAAGCTCTGAATTTACATGGCTAAGCAAAGTTGTTAACCCTGAGAGGCAGGGCCAGAGAGGGAGCTAATGGGATTTCTCTGTTAATGAAATTTATGAAAGAGTGGTAGAGAAAGGCAGAGGGAAGGAGAATGAGGAAGGATGGAGAGATAGAAGAAGAAGAAGAAGAAGTAACAGGAGAGAGAGAAGAAATGAGAAAGGCCAATGCACTTCCCTGATGATTGTTTTTGGCAGTAGGATACCACATGTATTTCCTTCCGTCTGTTTTTTTTTTTTATTCACATATTCATCTGTATTTTAAAAACAATTCTCAGTGAAAAGGGGAGAAAGTTTTTTTTTCAAAAAAAGAAAGAAAAAAGCTCAAATCTGACACAAGATAACAGTTTTATGATGTGCTGAGGTGGGAAATTCCTGCCCTGTTCCTTAAAATTTACATTCCCATACAACTAATTTCTTCTCAAGAAATCTTTGAGGGATTTCCCTCCAGATTATATCTCTTTGTGATGTTCAAAAAGTTAGTTTCAAATGAACATATCTTGGCCATTTATTTTTTTGTCAACAATAAACAATATTAGATGGGGCAGCAGTTTTGGGAAAATATTCTGTGGACTGATGAGACAAAAAGTTGAACTTTTTGGAAGGTTTGCGTCCTGCTACATCTGGTGTAAAACTAACACAGCATTTCATAAAAAGAGCATCATACCAACAGTCAAACATGGTGGTGGTAGTGTGATGGTCTGGGGCTGTTTTGCTGCTTCAGCACCTGGACGACTTGCTGTAATTGATGGAACCATGAATTCTGCTCTCTACCAGAAAATCCTGAAGGAGAATGTGTGGTCATCAGTATGTTCCCTGAAGCTCAAGAGCACTTGGGATATGCAGCAGGACAATGACCCAAAACACACCAGCAAGTCCACCTCTGAATGACTCAAAAACAACAAAATGAAGGTTTTGGAGTGGTCTAGTCAAAGTCTGGATATAAATCTGACTGAGATGCTTTGGCATGACCTTAAACAGGAC